>QNTS01001193.1:392192-406854 GCA_003317085.1 Hucho hucho
TTGGCCGGGGTTGGGGTAGCCAGGAGGAAAGCATGGCCAGCCGTAGAGAAATGCTTGTTGAAATTTTCGATTGTCATGGATTTGTCGGTGGTGACCGTGTTACCTAGCCTCAGTGCAGTGGGCAGCTGGGAGGAGGTGCTATTGTTCTCCATGGACTTGACAGTGTCCCAAAACTTTTTGGAGTTAGAGCTACAGGATGCAAATTTCTGTTTGAAAAAGCTAGCCTTTGCTTTCCTGACTGATTGCGTGTATTGGTTCCTGACTTCCCTGAACAGTTGCATATCGCGGGGACTATTCGATGCAATAGCAGTCCGCCACAGGATGTTCTTGTGCTGGTCAAGGGCAGTCAGGTCTGGAGTGAACCAAGGGCTGTATCTGTTCTTAGTCCTACATCTTTTGAAAGGGGCATGCTTATTTAAGATGGTGAGGAAGTTGCTTTTAAGTATTGTCCAACCCATCGAGTGTCTGACTGCACCCTCAGTGAGAATTTTGTCTCTTGTGTAATAAATTCTATACATTAGTTTATACTGGATTAAGCGTACATTTTCGTTAACTGTAATTTCGTAAGTAATGTTCATGTGTGAAAAAAAGGCAGTGTGGTCTGGTACGCTGTTCCGGGCAAAAGAAGCCCCGTGGGTACGCCGTTCCGGTAAAACATGAGCCTATCACGCCGTTCCGGTAAACATGAGCCTATCACGCCGTTCCGGTAAACATGAGCCTATCACAATAAGTAAAACAAAATGTCTAAAATGTTGGCTATTACACCATTATTTATCATTCCCATTATGAGGCATGAAAAATGAGCGAATGGACTTGAAAACAGGCAGTAGGTGTATAGCCTACACTTTAAAATGTAATGTGGTTCAACAAGAACGTTGACATTTTGCCAAGGCAGAGATAAGTGGCCAACAGGAGACGCGCGACGACAGCTGTGGAGGCATTCATTCTGGTCTAATGAAAATCGGCAAATGTCATGACACTTTTTGGTGTTTTTTTGTAACAGATGTCTCTTTCCATTCACCACTGTTCGGAGGCTGGAAATAAGTTGAGTGGATGAACGTGCGCGGGTAGCCTAGTAAAGGAGCCCTTTTGAATTGATTGTTGACAATTAGATGAAAACATCATGACTGGTTGTGTTTTTGCCACAATAAAAGGTAATACATTTTAAAAGTTAAATGACAAATCTTTATGACCCACAGAGATGCTATTGAGTTAATAGAGATTCTAAATAGAATTCTATGATTAGGCCCCACGGCCGGCCTGCAGGATTAGAAAGCAGCCTAGAGCGGCAGTTCGACGAGGGCGCCATTTTCTGAGCTAAAGACGCACCTCCAACAACACATAACACCTTATATTATTCTGCCCCAAAACAATTAACTTCTCTCACCCAGTGGCATGAGGGCTATTTAAGTGAGTGCTGATGCCGCCCCATGATAAGCAGTGCCCACTTTGCCAAAGGCAGGGGCTCAAAATATTTAGTTTGTCCATGCCCAGCGTGCCTCGCCAGGGTGATGGAGAGACTAACACTCCCTAAAATGTATTTAATATAGACTAAATTATGTAGCCTACGTGTTTTTTTTGTAGCCCATAGACTGGAGACCAAATGTATTACAATGTCACAGGACACTTTTTCAATCATTAACTTATTAATGAGGAGAGAGTGCAGGAGAAAGTCAACTAAAAAGACAAGTGGGCAGATATCAGCTTTGGAGCGGCTGCGGCACAATGAAACAGAGGTGGACAGCAAAATGGTTCCCAATTCATTTCAACATTTCTTCATTTTAATTCGACTTCACTAACAACGAGGGCTTTGTTGGAGCCTATTTCTTCCTATTCAATAAAATAAGAGTTTGACAGCCTACCTGTTTGACAGAAACAATCATGCTATCCATAGATTTGTCATTAATCCAAATCCTCCAATACTGGCACCATGCTCTCCTTAAATACACTACATGACCAAAAGTATGTGGACACCTGCTCGTCAAACATCTCATTCCAAAATCATGGGCATTGATATGGATTTGGTCCCCGCTTTGCTTCTATAACAGCCTCTACTCTTCTGGGAAGGCTTTCCACTAGATGTTGGAACATTGCTGGGGCCAGGGACTTGCTTCCATTTAGTCACAACAGAATTAGTGAGGTCCAGGGACGTGCACAGGGGGGTTGCTCAGGTTGCCCGGGCAACTGCCCATATGCCCTTCTCGACTCACGTTGCCCTTCCGAGGGAAAAAATAAATAAATAAATCGTACAATGGATGCAGAATTTCACGTAGGCCTAGATAAAAAAAAATCGCAAAGTCTCATTCACTTCCATTCGGGCACCGAAAGTGAAAGTCAGTAGGGGAAGGGCAAACTCTGTTTACTTGGCTGCAGCGCTGCACGCGACCGGCACCTGAGCTGAGCTTGCTTGAGCGGCCCTAGATGGAGATTGTCGCGGTTGTCGGGTGAGACGACTCAACGTTGTCGGAAAAGGTGAGTTTGTCATCATCAAGTTTTATGAAATGAATTAAAATCTTCATAAATCCAGGCTGAGTTTGCCACGTTTAGCCTAAATAATCAGACAGATAGCTTGCAGACAAGCAGCCTAGGCTACTCTTTTTTTGGTAGGCATTAGGCAAACTAAGCTACATGTCTGCTGATAGTTAGTTTCTCACATTTCGTTTTAGCAAGAAGAATGAATGATGGAAGTAATGCATCACATTATTTATTTTATTCAAAATGGTTAAATGCCTAAATCCTATCACTATTTTGGGTATTGTTTGAAGCCAAGATGCCCACTGAAAAGAGGCGGATTCAGGAGAGGGAGAGACAATTCAGGGAGGCAGCAAAGGGCAGCACATCACTGCAGGGTTGGCTGCGAAAGAGCCAACCAGCAGGTGAGACAGAGACTTTGCACTGTGATAAAGATGACATGACATTGTGTAGGCGAATTGATTAATTAATCAGACTCATATTTTAGCCTACTAATGGCAATGTTTCATAATTACATCACATTTAAGATGAGGAGGAGCAGTCACAAGCCTCCAGACTATGTGAGGAAAATGTGGACCAGGAGGAGGCACATAGGGCAGGTAGGCTTAAGTGATGATCACCAAATATGAGATGAGAGGACCATGCTAGAAAGTACAGCCAGGGTTAAATAATTGTAATCTAAAAAAACATAGGCTATTTTAGAGGTCATTTCAAAGATCTTGCCTGAGCAGAACATAAATACCATTAGTGGGCATTAAAATAATAATGATAATGGCAATAACAATAATATGTAATTGGACAGATGATGAGCCCAGTGCATCAGCTGCATTCAGAGAGCCAGAGCCAGAGCCAATCCCAGATGAGATCAGGACAGACTGGCAAAATAGGGAAATGATAGATGAGCAAGAGGATGAGATGAGGGAGACGAGAGCATCAGCAAGGGAAGATATTGAGATGACGAGTGGGGCAGAGTCAACAGATTTAGATTTTTTGCTGAGGTTGGCTAATCCCACAGATCCAGCTCATGTACAAAGCAGCAATCTTAAATACGATCAGACCTTCATCACATTTTCCAATTCAGTCGGGCCTTGCCGTCCTATGGTAAAGTTCCCTAAAAATCCAGATGGGCGCTCTTTTCAAGCCCAATGGTATAACGATGACCCCTGGCTGGAATATTCTCCACTGAATGATGCCATGCATTGCTTTAGCTGCAGGAATTTTATGAATGAGGAAAGATTTCAGAGCAGGACAGGATGGAAGTCTGTAGGGATAAACTTGTGGAGGCAGGCCAAAGTGAAGATTAAGGAGCACCGCAGCAGTGAATTGCATATGCTAAGCATGATTAGGTGGAATGCCTTTACAAAAGATACACTGCAGAGGGCTTTTGCAGTAGCTGATTCTCAGATGGAAGCAGCCAAAGAAAGAGAGAGGCAGAAAAACAGAGATATTATGTTCCGTTTAATAGACATCACATTATATCTGGCAAAACAAGCTTTGGCCTTTAGGGGAAATGAAGAAGGCTTGTCAAGTTCAAATAGAGGAAATTTTCTGAACATGGTGGATTTGCTTGGCCAATATGACAGCGTACTCGGGCTTCATCTTGATGCAGTCAAGGAAAAACAAGCATCAAACCAAAGGTGCCAGGTGTCTCTCCTGTCCAATAGGACACAAAACGACCTCATAAAAGCACTTAGTCTTTATGTGAAACGAATCATACAGAAGGAAGTGACAGAAGCATCACAATTTTCTATTTTGCTGGACGAGACCACTGATGTGTCACATATTGAGCAGGTGTCCTTTGTTGTGCGATATGTCCACAACATGACTATAAAGGAACGCTTTGTCCAACTATGTGATGTGGCATCAACAACGGGAGAGGCACTGGAGAATGTAGTGATGAAGCTACTTGAGCAAAACAACTTCAACATTCAAGATGTCTGTGGACAGGGATATGATGGAGCTGCCAATATGAGTGGACGCTACAATGGGCTGCAGTCCCGGATTCAGAGACAAAATGAGAGAGCATTATATGTGCACTGCCATGCACATTGTTTAAATCTCGTTTTAGTTGAGAGTGCAAAATCCAACAAGCACTTTGTGGATTTCTTCACAGTCGTTGAGAGGCTGTACACATTCATTGCCAACTCTACAAAGCGCCATGCTGCATTTGTGGATACTCAAAAAGCCATGAATCCAGACCAACGTGTCCTTGAACTACAGAGGCTTTCAGACACCCGGTGGAGCTGCAGGGAAGATGCTTTAAAGACAATTAGGAAGGTCCTCCCTGCTGCCCTACAGTACTTGAGAGATCTGAGAGAGTGTGCCCCCCCGATCTGGCTGCAGGAGAAGCTAAAATGCTGTTGAGCAGCATAGATTTTGAATTTTTGCTGTGTCTTGAAATAGCAACGCCAGTGTTCATGGAGACATCAGTTGCCTCAAAAGTACTCCAGCAGGATGACCTGGACTTGGCTGCTGCTTACTCTGTGTTAGATGGTGTCTTGAAGCGGGTAGTGGAACTGAGGAGAGACAACCAATTCTCACAAATATACAACACTGCCACAACAATTGCAGAGGAAAATGACATAAGCATTCCCACAAATATTCCAGGTAGACAAAGAAAAGTCCCTGCAAAGCTGAAATACACTTCCAAATCAGCAAGAGAAGATGATGCCGTCCAGACCTTGGAGGAATATTACAGGGGAAGGACATACTATACCTTTCTGGACAGATTGAGACAGGAGCTTGAGAGAAGATTTTACGGGGAAGGGAAGACTCGGGACATTGTGATGTCACTGCAGAGACTCACTGACCCAGAGCAGTGGAAGGATATTGGCCAAGGTGTTGATACAGCACATTCACTATGTGAGTTTTATGGACTTCAGGGGGAAGAGACCAACCTTCAAACAGAGCTGAGAGTCTTCCATGCATCTTACAAGTGTCCCAAGAGGACAGTCAAGTCTATGCTCGAAGTATTCAAGGAAAACAATGCTAACGTCGTATTCCNTTTTTGTTGAAATGGCCCCTAATAGGCGGCTTCTCCTTTGAAGCTTTGCATGTTTAGTATGTAAATTTGGAGAAACCTATCAGTGACTTGATAGGATATTGATAGGGATATTGATGTAGGGATTTTCATGACTCAAGTCATGTTTTTCTGTGTTATTATTAGTAGTAGTTAAGGTGATTGAGTGCTGTATTTCAGTGTTTTACTTCTTTGTGTATATATATTTTAATAAAGACCCTGTTATTCTCAGTCTTTCATATAGCCCGTGAGTTTTTTTTTTGACCTTTTTTCAGGTCAGAGCAACTGCCCCTCAAAATACCTGTGCACGTCCCTGGTGAGGTCTGTCACTGATGTTGGGCGATTAGGCCTGGCTCGCAGTCGGCGTTCCGATTTATCTCAAAGGTGTTCGATGGGGTTGAGGTTAGGGCTCTGTGCAGACCAGTCAAGTTCTTCCACACCGATCTCGACAAACAATTTCTGTATGGACCTTGTTTTGTGCACGGGGGCATTGTCATGTTGAAACAGGAAAGGGCCTTCCCCAAATTGTTGCCACAAAGTTGGAAGCACATATTTCCCTTCATTGGAACTAAGGGTCCTAGCCCGAACCATTAAAAACAGCCACCGACCATTGTTTCTCCTCCACCAAACTTTGCAGTTGGCACTATGCTTTGGGGCAGGTAGTGTTCTCCTGGCATCCGCAAAACCCAGATTCGTCCATCGGATTGCCAGATGGTGAAGCATGATTCATCACTCCAGAGAACGCGTTTCACTGCTCCAGAGTCCAGTGGCGGCGAGCTTTACACCGCTCCAGCCAACGCTTGGCATTGCACATGGTGATCTTAGGCTTGTGTGTCTGCTCGGCCATGGAAACCCAATTCATGACGCTCCCGACAAACAGTTCTTGTGCTGACGTTCCTTTGAGGCAGTTTGGAACTCGGGAGTGAGTGTTGCAACCGAGGACAGGCGATTTTTACGCACTCTGAGGTCCTGCCCTGGCGTGGTTAAACTTGGGTCTGCGGTTGTGTGGCCGGTTGGACATACTGCCAAATTCTCTAAAACAATGTTTGAGTCAGTTTGTGGTAGAGAAATGAACATTACATTCTGGTGGATATTCCTGCAGTTAGCATCCCAAATGCACGCTCCCTCAAAACTTGAGACATCTGTGGCATTGTTGTGTGACAAAACTGCCCATTTGAGAGTGGCCTTATTGCCCCCAGCACAAGGTGCACCTGTGTAATGATTATGCTGTTTAATCAGCTTTTTGATATGCCACACCTGTCCGGTGGATGGATTATCTTGGCAAAGGAGAAATGCTCACTAACAGGGATTTAAACAAATGTGTGCAGAACATTTGAGAAGTAAGCTTTTTGTGAGTATGGGACATTTCTGGGATCTTTTATTTTCAGCTCATGAAACATGGGACCAACACTTTACATGTTGCGTTATATATTTTTGTTCAGTATAGATTTTCATAAAAGCTTTTTAAAATTTTTAATTGATCTTGTTTCTAATTACTATATCATGGATTTTTTTTACCCAGTAAATTGTTGAGAGCATTTAGGAAATAAATATGTAGTGAATTCTTGAATAGCTTTTCTTATTTTTAGGTAAAAAAGGAGTAGTCTTTTGTACTGTAGTTGGCAATAGTCATCTCCAGGTGTCTTGTAAATTATTTGTAGAGATGACATTTTTCAGACTTTTTGGAGGTTCCTTGAATTTGACAGAAGTAGCAATAAAAAAGGCAATCTTATTGAATGTATGATTTAAGTCGCCTGCTAAAATTTGCCCTGGTCCAACCAGCTCCTCTCTAAATATTCAATTTCTCCTTTTTTGAGATGTAACTCTTGCAGGAAAACCACATCTGCTGACAATCTCTTTTAAGTGTTCAAGAACCATATGTCTTTTTTCCCATCATGGAGCCTGCACAGTCCATGTAATAAGTTGGATTAATTTGGCTTTGACTTGAATAAAATCAAAGTTAACCTAGTCTGTTCCATCTATTATTGAAGAAACAGATAAAACATTTTAGCAGGCGCTATGCCTTTTAGGGCTTTTCCAACTCCTCTCCTTATGTACCAACAGTCTGTAGATGATGTAATTGTACATACATTGAAGAAAGATTGCAACTTATTGTGGTCAGTTTGCATTACCTAGTAAATTAAAATATAATGGCTGGTGGGGGTCTACATGGAGACCTCGTCCCAATCCCTTGGATAGAGCCACCAATAATCACCATTTTGTTTTAGCTAAAATGACAAAAAAAGGAATAATGACTTATCTTCTCTTAATCTGTCCCGAACTCTTACAGGTTTGCAAGTCACAAACCTAAATAAAAGTACATTGTAGTATAGTTAAATCTTAGCTAGAAAGGTCTCCTTTTTCCTCGTCTTCCTGTAAGGACAATATTCAAATTTTTCGTATCATTCTGTTTTCTTGCTGGTCCAATTAAAATTCTAAAGTTTGCAACTTTTCCAAAATGTTAATTTAGTTATCTTCGTTCGTGTGAACGCCTTGTTTGTGCGTGTCTGGCACGATAGCCTCTACTTTCTTTTCGAGCGAATCCACTTTTGTAATAAGATTGTTGCAGTTCATTTGTTTTGGTGTGCATTGAGAGCATTTAAGCTATGTTTCCCTGGATAGCCTTGAACTGTTTATTACTGTCGTTAGCGTCTCCAAGTTGC
The DNA here is from genome assembly GCA_003317085.1 of Hucho hucho. Classification (NCBI taxonomy): domain Eukaryota; kingdom Metazoa; phylum Chordata; class Actinopteri; order Salmoniformes; family Salmonidae; genus Hucho; species Hucho hucho. The sequence goes on from QNTS01001193.1 coordinate 400,347, forward strand.
TTCTCGCCTTTTCCTCTGGAGGAAGCCATGGCTTGTTGGATTCACATCGCCGCGCCGCTTTACCATCTGATTTGGTTCGCTGTTGTACAAAACCGATCACTCCCAGTTGCTTGGGAATAAGTTGATTTATCGGTTTTAGAGGCTAAATTTAAACTTTGTTGTCTGATTTCTACATATAACCATACGTTTGTCGGTACAAAACAGCTATTCACTCCATATGCGTCCTATCGGTACACGCATGCGCCTCTCCTGCCAGCGTGATTGAAATTTAAAGGAACTGTTCCCGCTTTAGTGGAGACTGCATTCTCAGTGAATGCTGCTTATGTCGACATAATCGGAAATTACTTTTATATTTTTTATCGCAGAATCTAACGTTTTCTGCTTCGTGTTTTTTATTTTTGCCATGGAAAAAATATTGCGATACTGGTATCGTCGCAGCCCTACAAGGAACATAATTTTTTGGGGGACTTTCATTCAAACATGCAACAATAGCCACGAAGCAATTTTATGTAGCATGCAACTACTGTAATGAAGCAGCCAATGTAAAGTCAATTTCAAACATTTGCCAAAATGCAATTAGCGGGAAAACACTGCTCTACAAGGTGCACCTGATGCAAGTGCTTTCATGTGACTGAGATGAAAATCTGAAAAGAATCTACATAGAAAAATATTATCTGTAAATTCCACAACGTTGTGCCCTGCTGAACACATCCCTGGTATTTTACTGTCCCTATCCAGCATACTCCACATCCTGAAATGAGGTCTTCTCAGTCATTGTTTTGGTTGTGACAGTTTGTGTTTGTCTCTCACCTCAGAGGAACACGTCTCTGCCAGATGACACCAACGTAGTGCGGTTGCAGGAGGAGCTGATAGCAGTGAAGCTGAGAGAGGCTGAGGCTGTCACTGGGCAGAAGGAGCTCAGACAACAGGTCAGAGACCTGGAGGAGCACTGGCAGGTAAGGAACAGCTAAATATAGTATAATTTATATGAGGGAAGCTTAGGCTGTGACTGGACAGAAGGAGCTCAGTTGGTAAGGAGGAGCATCTATTATCCACACCATATAAGGTGAGGATTTAGCTATTGTAGTTGCGTAGAGTCCGAGCATCTTTGCTTGATTGCGTGCGTCTCCACCTGCTCCTACAGCGTCACCTGGCGCGTACGGCAGGCCGCTGGAAGGACAGCCCTAGGAAGAATGCTATGTCTGAGCTGCAGGACGAGCTAATGAGTGTCAGACTACGGGAGGCCGAGGCCCAGGCAGAGCTCAGAGAGTCACGACAGAGGATTATGGAGCTGGAGACACAGGTCAGAGGGCACACACACAGCTAAGCCTTTGTAGAAATATTAGTAGTGTACCTGTATCTTGACATACATTTGTGTGCCCTGTATATCAGTCTATCACGCCTACACTGACACACTTGCGCCCACACACACACACACTAACATCCACACACTTACACTTACGGTGCATTACAGCCTTATTCTAAAATTGGTTAAATAGTTTTTTTCTTATCAATCTACACACAATACCCCAAAATGACAAAATAGTTTTTTAGAAATGTGTATATATATATATATATATATATATATATATATATATATGACACTTATGTAAATCACATTTACATAAGTATTCAACCCCTTTACTCAGTACTTTGTTGAAGCTCTTCTTGGGTATGACGAAACAAGCTTGGCACACCTGTATTTGGGGAGTTTCTCCCATTCATCTTTGCAGATCCTGTCAAGCTCTGTCAGGTTGGATGGGGAGCGTCGCTGCACAGCTATTTTCAGGTCTCTCCAGAGATGTTCTATCGGGTTCAAGTCTGGGCTCTGGCTGAGACACTCGAGGACTTTGAGACTTGTCCTGAAGCCACTGCTGCATTGTCTTGGCTGTGTGCTTAGGGTTGTTGTGTAGGAAGGTGAACCTTTGCCCCAGTCTGAGGTCCTGAGCACTCTGGAGCAGGTTTTCATCAAGGATCTCTCTGTACTTTGCTCCGTTCATCTTTCCCTGCCGCTAAAAAACATCCCCACGGCATGAAGCTGCGACCACCATGCTTCACCGAAGGGATGGTGCCAGGTTTCCTCCAGACGGGACACTTGGCATTCAGGCCAAAGAGTTCAATCTTGGTTTCATCAGACCAGAGAATCTTGTTTCTCATGGTCTGAGAGTCCTTTAGGTGCCTTTTGGCAAACTCCAAGCGGGCTATCAGGTGCTTTGTACTGAGGAGTGGCTTCCGTCTGGCCACTCTACCATAAAGGCCCGATTGGTGGAGTGCTGCAGATATGGTTATCCTTCTGGAAGGTTCTCCCATCTCCACAGAGGAACTCTGGAGCTCTGTCAGAGTGACCATCGGGTTCTTCACTTCCCTGACCAAGGCCCTTCTCCCCCGATTGCTCAGTTTGGCCGGGTGGCCAGCTCTAGGAAGAGTATTGGTGGTTCCAAACTTCTTATATTTAAGAATGATGGAGGCCACTGTGTTCTTGAGGACTTAAAATGCTGCAGAAATGTTTTGGTACCCTTCCCCAGATCTGTGCCTCGACACAATCCTCACAGACAATTCCTTCAACCTCATGGCTTGGTTTTTGCTCTGACATGCACTGTCAACTGTGGGAACTTCTATAGACAGGTGTGTGCCTTTCCAAATCATGTCCAATCAATTTAATTTACCACAGGTGGACTCCAATCAAGTTGTAGAAACATCTCCAAGGATGATCAATGGAAACAGGATGCACCTGAGCTCAATTTCGAGTCTCATAGCAAAGGGTCTGAATACTTATGTAAATAAGGTATTTCTGTGTAGTTTCTTTTATACATTTGCAACAATTTCTAAAAAACAGTTTTGCCTTGTCATTATGGGGTGTTGTGTATAGATTGATGAGGAACATGTTTTATATAATCCATTTTAGAATAAGGCTGTAACGTAACACAATGTGGAAAAAGTCAAGGGGTCTGAATACTTTCCGAATGCACTGTACATGCTCACCCACCACTAATACTACTGCCATACTGTTATTATTATCGTTACTATTATTTATCCTGCTACCAGTACATTTTTCCTAATCCCTGCCTGCATGTACATATCTACCTCAGTACTCCAGTGTCCCTGCACATTGTAAATGTGGTATTGGCACTGACCCTGTATTATTTAATTTTTTTACCTTTTATTTAACTATGCAAGTCAGTTAAGAACAAATTCTTATTTTCAATGACGGCCTAGGAACAGTGGTTTAACTGCCTTGTTCAGGGGAAGAACGACAGATTTTTACCTTGTCAGCTCGGGGATTCGATCTTGTAACCTCTCGGTTACTAGTCCAACGCTAGGCTACCTGCCGTATATAATTCCTCTCTTGTTTCTTATTTCTGTTTTATTAGTCATACTTTTGTATATTGATTACTGCGCTATTGGGTAGTGCTTGCAAGTTAAACATTTCACTGTACTTGTTCATGTGACAAATAAAACTTGAACTTAAGAGTTTTCAAATGGCCCCTTTTATTGCATTATCAAATCGCTAGGGGGCAGCAGAGGTACATATTTTTAACTGTCAAAGTATCCGTAGCTCCAGATGTACTGGTGTAAGGCAGTAAGGTATTCCAAGTTGAAGAGGGCAAACCTTTTAAGTTACTACTTTCTAATGTAGTAGGCGAATAATTATTCAAGATATAGAAATAGCTTAAAATGGGTTGCTTCTTGTGATATAGCAGAGGGGTTGTGTAGTGAGTAAACTGCCCCCTCCCAATATTTACCTTCCATATCCTTCCCCGCCTGCAGAACCAGATCCATGGCAACCAGCTGCGTCGGGCGGAGCAGGAGGGGCGGGGCTTTCAGGAGCGTGTGACTGTGCTGACCGCCCAGAACAAGAGCCTGTACGTTCAGCTGCAGGAGATCAAACGCAAACAGGCGGAGATTGAGTGCAAGGTAAGAAAGTTTGCTGTTGGGATGACCAGAGCCGGCTGGTGAGGTGGCTTTTCCATTGATACCTCATTCACACTACTGAGCCAACTGTGCTGGCCTGGGTTATGCTGCATAATGCATCCACCGAAGTATCTGAAACCATGCCAGAAAGGACAATGTGAAAATTTCCCAATCACTGGTTTGATAAGTTGCCAAAAATCATTATTTTATCTGATCTGTTGCCGCCTGTTGAGATCAGGTCTACAGGTTCTGAAAAGGGAAGCAGTTTGTTCTGCTTTTGACTTTTTTACATCTTCAGATAACATCTCTGCTGCTGAAGGTGGTGGGTGTGTGGGTGGGTGTTTGTGTGTGTTAAACTGCCCTCTACAGGTCAGCAACACCCCTTTTCCTCTCTGGGATTTCCGCAGGAATCATAGTAAACTGTAAAACAATATGTTTCCCAGGGGCTTACAGTGTGTAATGGCTGTTAACATGTCTTTGGTAACACTCTCGAAAGATTACGTCAGCAGAGGTAATAGGCTTACTGCCGTAAATGCAATAGGCTATCTTTTCTACAATGAAGTCTACAATGCGAGTTAACATTTCACGTTCGGTGACACTCTGGCCTGACAGTGTTTATTTCTTTGTTTCAGAACAAGGAGGAGGTGATGGCGGTGAGGCTGAGAGAGGCTGACAACATTGCTGCTATGGCCGAGCTGCAGCAACAAATCTCTGAACTGGAGATACAGGTACAGTACTTTACCCCGGCCCCACTCCCTAAGTCACACTAGCATGGCGCAGAACATATTTTAGCCTAGTCATGTACTAAAGAGTATTTTTAATCTCTATTGAAAGTACTTCATAGCAAGTTTATTATAGTAAACGAGAACTGAAACTAATCGTGGAAAAAAACAATATAGTAAACTGAAATAAAATAATTAACAAACTATCCTGAAAATATTGTCTTCGACCCCAAAGCTAACTAAAATAAAATACAAACCATCATGAATTATATTCATTCAACTTCTAATGTGGTTTTCAAGCTTTATTGGGAGGTTTCAAGCTTCTCAATCTGGTGGCTAAATGCGGCCAGGAGATGGCGATGTTTCAACAAGGCCTAGTTTGTGCATCACGAGCTATCACTAGCCAAAGGGGAGGGAAATGGCTAAGTAGCTAATTTGATTCTTCTTACATGGACTACTGAAGTTAAAAAGCATTGGGTTGGTGTAAACACGTGCGAGAGTTCCATTCCACTATATTTTTGCACCAGTCTCGACACAATTCCTTTTAAAGGGGAGCCGAACTTCCTGATTAGGCCTCTGCCAAAACAGTACACAGTTAGTCACTCACCCTTCTCGCTACCTTGAAACAGTCTAACCAGGTCTTGTGTCTGGAAGTAGCCTAGACTAGCTAGCAAGCTAGCCAACTTCTTTCATATATTAGCTTCACCCAACCGTGGCAAAGTTGGTTTGACTTTGGATAGCCTATCTGTGGGGCTAGTTGGGGACCGTCAATAAATTACACAATGTAAATGGGACTCATTTTTAATATATATTTTTTGAACTTTTATTTAACTAGGCAAGTCAATTAACCTCTCAGGGATTGCTGGGGCGCTGGCGCCCCACTCCCGACACTACCCGGTGAAATGCAAGGCGCCAAATTCAAAATCCAAAAGTTGATTTATTAAACATGCATCAAACATGCTCTGCTTCTTGGCAATATAACAGCATTGTCAGATTTCAAAAAGGCTTTACGGCGAAAGCACCACATTTGATTGTTTGAGGATAGCACCTCACTTTTTTTTTTCTTTACCATAAATTCATAAGCCATCACGGTTCACACAACACATTTCACAGCGAAAACAAATCAATTACCTTTTGAAGAACTTCTGCTGAGGGCTTCCCAAGTGTCCAACGAAGACAATCCATGGTTCTTTTGTTAGAAAAAGTAATGTATTATATCCATAAATCTCAGTTTGGTCGGCGCGTTATAATGAAAAAAAACAGCGTTGACTCCTCCATTGAAACGTGAAGAGAACTCGTTCAACTTATACCTATAAACTTGTCCAAGAACAATCAAACATAATTGTAAATGTATCCTTAGGAACACTTATGTATATGTTGTATAATATTTCAACCGGAATATAAACTGGGCGATAAGAAAGGAAAAAACCACAGAGCGCGCCAGCCGGGAACGCGCATTTACTTCTATTGACATCTGTGTGGCCACTTCCTTATTCGTCTTCTTCTACAATCTAAAAGCAGCTAAAAAGAATCAAAACACTTTCTCGAGACTGTTGACATCCAGAGGAAGCAATAGGTACTGCATTCATATGCCCTTATATGGGCATTTTCATAAGGGAGGGGTTCCAAATGAGGCAATGTGTCAAAACCACTTTTTCCAGGACAGAAATTCCTCGGGTTTTCGCCTGCCATATCCGTTCTGTTATACTCACAGACAAAATGTTAACACTTTTAGAAACTTCAGAGTGTTTCCTATCCAATGGTACTAAATATGTGCATATCCTATTTTCTGGGCCTGAATGGGAGGCATTTTACTTTGGGCACGCCAGGCTCTCCAAAACCGTCACCTCGTGCGCTGCTCCCAAAGAAGTTAA
>QNTS01001193.1:426795-443118 GCA_003317085.1 Hucho hucho
CACCACACTACAGCTCTCCCTCTTTCTCCTCATACATCACCACACTACAGCTCTCCCTCTGTCTCTCCTCCTAGATCACCACACTACAGCTCTCCCTCTTTCTCCTTATACATCACCACACTACAGCTCTCCCTCTGTCTCTCCTCCTAGATCACCACACTACAGCTCTCCCTCTTTCTCCTTATACTTCACCACACTACAGCTCTCCCTCTTTCTCCTTATACATCACCACACTACAGCTCTCCCTCTTTCTCCTTATACATCACCACACTACAGCTCTCCCTCTTTCTCCTTATACATCACCACACTACAGCTCTCCCTCTCTCTCCTCCTACATCACCACACTACAACTCTCCCTCTTTCTCCTTATACATCACCACACTACAGCTCTCCCTCTCTCTCCTTACACATCACCACACTACAGCTCTCCCTCTCTCTCCTTACACATCCCCACAGTACAGCTTTCCCTCTTTCTCCTTATACATCACCACACTACAGCTCTCCCTCTCTCTCCTCCTACATCACCACACTACAACTCTCCCTCTTTCTCCTTACACATCACCACACTACAGCTCTCCCTCTCTCTCCTTACACATGCCCACAGTACAGCCATACCATGGAAATATCCCAGCCAGGAAAAGCAATAAATCCTCTGCTATCTCATCCAGAAAAGCAGTGCTCTCAGAGGATAGAGTTCACGTCAAGCCTGCATTCATCCCTTTTATTTTCTTGGGTGGTTTGTCTGAAGCTCATGATGTCAGCTGTGTATACTTGTGCAGCTGTACTTCTGTTCTGTACTGTTGCTTCATTTTCTGTGTTGTAATAATCCCAAGCAGACAATTGGTACTATGAATATAAAATAGCTAATTTGATGTAATGATCCATTGAACTGCATTTCTGGATTGGACAAATTGATATTGAATTTTTCCGTCTTATTATGAACATTTTAAAGCATTCTCCTTGATTCAATCTAAAATAACCTAATGACCTATTGATTAGTTTGGAGGTTGAAAATGTCATCGCGATGGAGGTCAGCCCAGCGAGCCGCTCTCCTGAGGTTTCTGTCTAAGAGATGACTCCTGGATGACATGACGTCATATACATCAGGTCAAGGTTCCTGAGGTTTGTGACCAAAACAAACGAATCACGAATGAAAATGTATAAATTCTTATAATGAGAACCAGTGACAAGATATCCCCTCTGTGTATAAGGTACTCGTATATGGAAGGAGGGAAGGTTATACTGTATACTGTAATAAAGAAGGGATGAATAATGGAGGAGAAGTGAGGAGTAGAAGGAAGGAGGTAGAGCCCTCAAAAGCCTTGGGCTGATATGTTGATGCTGCAAGAGGACACACACACTCAGTTAGACATCTTAATAGCAGCAGTCTGGATTACCTGGGCCTGCGAGTCTCCCAGGATGTGACTGACTGATTAATAGTCCCCAACACCCACCTAACCCGCCTCAGAGGCCTCATCCACTGCTATTGCTTTTAGGCTATTATGGTGAGTTGTACTGAACAGAGAAATGAAAACTACCATGCTTAAGGTAGTTAAAATACTGGAAAGGAATTCACCACGATGATAGAGCCACCATCTATAGCAAGCAGGGACATAACTAGATATGAGGACAACAAGGTCCGGACCTCTATAATTTATTTTGAATAAAAAAAATATATAGATAATAATAAATCTTGTAGAGTCCATGCCCTGACGAATTGAAACGGTTCTGAGGGAAAAAGGGGCGAGGGTGCAACTCAATATTAGGAAGGTGTTCTTAATGTTTTGTTCACTCATTGTATATTCTTCATCTGACTGATGTTAAAAGGAGCCTACCTCAGCAGGAGCAAATGATAGGCTAATTAAATCTCCTAATGACTTTACAGAGACTAGACGAAGACAGACAGTGATATGGCGTTCAGTGGTGAGGCTGATGCAGTTTGCAATGGATGCAGGAGGAAGCAGAGGAGACTGAGAGAGAGGAAGCAAGCAAAGAGAGAGAGGTTAGTGCAGTGGTTCCCAAACAGGGTTTCTTGGCCCCATGTGGGGTTCCTTGAGAAAATCTGTTCTAATCTTATCAAATCTTCTCTATAGGCCGACATTAAAATACAACCACTGTATATTTCAATAGGAACATCTCCACAGGACCTATCTTCTCTATAGGCCGACATTAAAATATAACCACTGTATATTTCAATAGGAACATCTCCACAGGACCTATCTTCCCTATAGGACGACATTAAAATATAACCACTGTATGTTGTTTCAATAGGAACATCTCCACAGGACCGATCTTCCCTATAGGACGACATTAAAATATAACCACTGTATATTTCAATAGGAACATCTCCACAGGACCTATCTTCCCTATAGGACGACATTAAAATATAACCACTGTATGTTTCAATAGGAACATCTCCACAGGACCGATCTTCCCTATAGGCCGACATTAAAATACAACCAGTGTATGTTTCAAAAGGAACATCTCCACAGGACCTAGCTTCCCTATAGGATGATATTAATGGTATCAAAGTGTAAACAATACAGCGTCATAGGTTTTTTATTTATATCAGTGGTTGTTCATCTTATCTCGATCGCCCACTGGAGATTATAGTTTACCCATTAACCACTATTTTTGTTACCACCCCATCACCAATATAAATTCCGAATGGTAGGTAATATCAGAGTAGTTAATGTGAATGTGATAATACGATCATCTGTGTGCTCCATTGATGTCTGTTTGTGCCGAGCTTGATTAACAATGCATAGGAATACAAATGTGAAAAGCAATGTAATTTGAGAAAAGATATATCTATATAAGAGTTGATGATTTTATGCAATTCAACATTACAACTGACTGAACAGTTACTGATGCTACGTCTCAGTGTGAACAATTTATCATATTTCCTTTCAGGGTACAACATACTTGTAGTGCTAATAAAGTAAGTCTGAAAGATGAAGTTCATTTAATGCATTTCCATACAATTTAAAACTTTAAAATGTCCCTTCCGAACCTCACAAAAATGCGCTGATAGCAAGACAAAATAATGAGGAATGAATGTGTACAAGATTCCCATTCATGAATTATTATTGATTCATTCTGACACAAATAAGTATGCGGAGTAAGTATACCAAAGTGTATCACGTCTACCATAATCAGTGCGTTTCATATTCAAGTAAAATAGCCATACAATTTGTCATATTTATTAAAGTGCCTTGACCAGGACAGCCTATCAAGCTACCTCTTCCTGTAAGAGGACAGCCTGTCTAGCTACCTCTAAATGTAAGAGGACAACCTGTCTAGCTACCTCTAAATGTAAGAGGACAGCCTGTCTAGCTACCTCTAACTGTAAGAGGACAACCTTTCTAGATACATCTTACTGTAAGAGGACAGCCTGTCTAATGATTACTTACTGAAAGAGGACAGCCTGTCTAGCTACATCTAACTATAAGAGGACAGCCTTTCTAGCTACCTCTATCTGTAAGAGGACAGCCTGTCTAGCTACCTCTAACTGTAAGAGGACAGTCTGTCTAGCTACCTCTTACTGTAAGAGGACAGCCTACGTAGCTACCTCTAAATGTAAGAGGACTGTCTGTCTAGCTACCTCTAAATGTAAGAGGACAGCCTGTCTAGGTACCTCTAACTATAAGAGGACAGTCTGTCTAGCTACCTCTTACTGTAAGACCACCATCATTGGCGCACACAGAAACAGCATGCTCTGGGTTTAGTTTAGATCAACAGACCAACACCATACATAACATGTACAGTAAATGGGAAAGTGAGATCTTGGGACTATACGGTTCTTTCTGCAAAAAGATGATTCTGAGAAAATTTGCTTTAATGTTCCAAACCTTTATTTGTTTGAATGTGTCGGTATATTGTATTATTTTGAAATTAACAACATGAATTTGGATTAAATACTATATTGGTAGAGAACATTGAATAGAACAAGGCTACATTTTCAATAACTACATTTTCACATACTGTAGTCCCAAACAAGACCTGACCACTGTGTCATGACTTGCCCTGTTGGGTGAGTATCATAAGCAGCAGATTTTCCTCCTCACTGTCTCTCTCTCTCTCTCTCTCTCTCTCTCTCTCCCCCACCAGTTTTATGACCGGTCGAAAATACCGTTTAGAAACTTTGGGTTTGGCAGGATTGGGGGGAAAGAAACATCATCGTTACAAGGAGATTCCTGCCGCCAAAACGGTAACATCAAAAGGTTGAATAATGAAACAATAAATCTGTATTCCAAATAGATGGAATGCTCCGTGGGTACTTAAAACCTCATAAGGATCGGACCCTTTTTTAAACATTTTCTCCTGAAATGACACATCCAAATCTAACTGCCTGTAGCTCAGGACCTGAAGCAAGGATATGCATATTCTGGATACCATTTGAAAGGAAACACTTTGAAGTTTGTGGAAATGTGAAATGAATGTAGGAGAATATAACACATTAGATCTGGTAAAAGTTTCTTCGTATTTTTTTTTTTTTGTACCATCATCTTTGAAATGCAAGAGAAAGGCCATAATGTATTATTCCAGCCCAGGTGCAAGTTAGATTTTGGCCACTAGACAGCAGCAGTGTATGTGCAAAGTTTCAGACTGACCCAATGAACCATTGAATTACTGTTCAAAACGTTGTATCAAGACTGCCCAAATGTGCCTTATTGGTTTATTAATAACTTTTCAAGTTCATAACTGTGCACTCTCCTCAAACAATAGCATGGTATTCTTTCACTGTAATAGCTACTGCAAATTAGACAGTGCAGTTAGATTAACAAGAATTTAAGCTTTCTGTCGATATCAGATATGTCTATGTCCTGGGAAATGTTCATGTTACTTACAACCTCATGCTAATTGCATTAGCCTACGTTAGCTCAACCGTCCTGCAGGGGACCTACTGATTCTGTAGAGGTTTAAAGAACAATACTGTCGAATTCATTCATTGGTGATGTAACTAAGGACAGTAGAACAACATAACTGTGTCTCTGAATGTGTATATTTCCCAGTGATCAGATTCACATCCAAATGTTGGGGAACTGATATGATTATATAAGAAACTATTTGTGAGAAGATATAATGCGATGTTAGCCTTCTAAATGAGATAATTGTTTTTCATATGAAGTCTTAACCAAGTCAGTGGCCACACCCACGTGAGCACAGACATTAGGACAAAAGGAGGGAATTCCCTTTCCCGAGAGCGTTATAACAGAGCTACGAAAGACTTTGATCTCTGGTGACTTTCTGTCAAAATATTCCCCAGACGGATCGAGTGTTTTCAACGGAGAGACAAAAAAGGCATACAATCGAAAATATAAACATTGCAATTATTTTCGAATGAGCAGCCCTTCATGTGCAAAGTATTAGCATTTCCATGAGCATAGTTATCAGCTGTATGTACGATAGTGAAGTCCTTTGTCTTTTCTCCCGCTCTTTCTTACATGCCCCTCCGTTTTTATTTTGTGTAACAAGTCGTCATATCGGTTTAGTCCACTAGGGACCTTTCATTGCATTGTGTTAGTAACCAATAACTATACTGTGTGTGTGTTAATGTAATTATGTGTGATTATTTAGTTAGCTCGTAAATAAATAATTAAGCCAATTTGTAAATCGCTGATTCATCATTTATGCTAGGGTTCGTCCAGATATCCAAGGATTTTGCGACATTCAGAATGAGACTGATAGAAGATAACAATTAATTAATGACTGATTGATGACTGAAATGCAAGAGATGAATATCTTTCGAGTTAATTCGGGAAAACAGTAACTCATCAAAACAAACGTTTTCCGTGGTGCCCCAAGAATGCTGATGAGTTTATTGTTACATGAGTAATAATTTAAAAAAGTTAATTTTAATCGATTGAAAAATTCAATTTGATAATACAAGACACGACATCTGCAATCCCAGCTCCACATAGTGTCTTTAGTGGTGACGGGTACGCCGTCATTGTAAATAATAATTTATTCTTAACTGACTTGCCCAGTTAAATAAAGGTTAACTAAAAAACTTTTTTTTTTTATTGAGACAGAGGATGTGTTCCTACTGACCGTAATCCCTATAGTGTACTACTACTCCATGGGCCCTGGTACACTGGTAGACAAGGACAGTCACACAAATGTGAAATACAACGATATACCAAGAATAATAAAAATTTAAATAAATTATAATACGAACAATACAACAACAAAAAATGATATGTGTGATAGTGTCGGTGTGTGCGTACAATTGAAGTTGTAAGTTCACATACACTTAGGTTGGAGTCATTAAAACTCGTTTTTCAACCACTCCACAAATTTCTTGTTAAGAAACTATAGTTTTGGTAAGTCGGTTAGAACGTTTACTTTGTGCATGACACAAGTAATTTTTCCAACAATTGTTTACAGACAGATTATTTCACTTATAATTCACTGTATCACAATTCCAGTGGGTCAGAAGTTTACATACACTATTTTATTTATTTCACCTTTATTTAACCAGGTAGGCAAGTTCAGAACAAGTTCTCATTTACAACTGCGACCTGGCCAAGATATAGCAAAGCAGTTCGACAGTTCGACTGGAGTAAACAAACATACAGTCAATAATACAGTAGAAAAAAAACAAATCTATATACAATGTGTGCAAATGAGGTAAGATAAGGAACGTAAGGCAATAAATAGGCCAGGGTGGCGAAGTAATTATAATATAGCAATTTAACACTGGAATGGTAGATGTGCAGTAGATGAATGTGCAATGTAAAAATACTGGGGTGAAAAGGAGCAAGATAAATAAATGAATACGGTAGGGGATGAGGTAGTTGGTTAGGCTATTGACAGATGGGCTATGAACAGGTGCAGTGATCTGTGAGCTGCTCTGACAGCTGGTGCTTAAAGCTAGTGAGGGAGATAAGTGTCTCCAGTTTCAGTGATTTTTGTAGTTCGTTCCAGTCATTGGCAGCAGAGAACTGGAAGGAAAGGCGGCCAAAGGTGGAATTGGCTTTGGGGGTGACCAGTGAGATAAACCTGCTGGAGCGCGTGCTACGGGTGGGTGCTGCTATGGTTACCAGCGAGCTGAGATAAGGCGGGGTTTTACCTAGCAGGGACTTGTAGATGACCTGGAGCCAGTGGGTCTGGCGACGAGTATGTAGCGAGGGCCAGCCGACTAAAGCATACAGGTCGCAGTGGTGGGTGGTATAAGGGGCTTTGGTGACAAAGCAGATGGCACTGTGATAGACTGCATCCAGTTTGCTGAGTAGAGTATTGGAAGCTGTTTTGTAGATGACATCGCCGAAGTCGAGGATCGGTAGGATAGTCAGTTTTACTAGTGCAAGTTTGGCAGCATGAGTGAAGGAGGCTTTGTTGCGAAATACAAAGACGATTCTAGATTTGATTTTGGATTGGAGATGTTTAATGTGAGTCTGGAAGGAGAGTTTACAGTCTAGCCAGACACCTATGTATTTGTAGTTGTCCACATATTCTAGGTCAGAGACGTCCAGGGTAGTGATGCTAGTCGGGCGGGCGGGTGCAGGCAGCGAATGGTTGAAAAGCATGCATTTGGTTTTACTAGCGTTTAAGAGCAGTTGGAGCCCACAGAAGGAGTGGACAAATGGACAATGAGACCAAACATACTTCCAAAGTTTTGGCAAAATGGCCTAAGGACAACAATGTCAAGGCATTGGAGTGGCCATCACAAAGCCCTGACCTCAATCCTATAGAACATTTGTGGGCAGAACTGAAAAACGTGTGCGAGCAAAAAGGCCTACAAACCTGACTCAGTTACAACAGCTCTGTCAGGAGGAATGGGCCAGAATTCACCCAACTTATTGTGTGAAGCTTGTGGAAGGCTACCTGATACGTTTGACCCAAGTTAAACAATTTAAAGGCAATTCTACCAAATACTAAATGTCTGGAATTGTGAAAAACTGAGTTTAACCTTTATTTAACTAGGCAAGCCAGTTAAGAACAAATTCTTATTTACAATGATGGCCTGCATTCTGACCATAGCAAACTTGTCTTCCCGCTGCAAGTTGAGGACACAGACACAGGTCAGACACACACCCTTCCGCGGCTCCTAATCTGTAGTTTGTTTAGTTTATAAACGTGTAGAGATATATATTTTGACAACATATACTGGTTACGAGTAGCATCATCAGATCCGACTGTCAACTGACATTTTACGGATACGATTATGAATATGAGTAAGACCACGTTGGAAAATCCCCTAGTATGCACTCTAGTTGTTAGTGACTTCATAATACAGGCATTAGTCACACCAGTCAATGTTCAGGCCACCCTCTCTGTTAACCTCACACACACGCTATCAAGCATTGTACTGACTGCTCTTGGAAGCCCTATAGCAGCACCCCAAAAGAAGAGGCTTTAGAGTAGTGCACTACAAAGGGAATAGGGTGTCATTTGGGATGAGAGAGTGATTACTTTACAAATACAGTAATTATATGTCTCTCTGTCTGGATATAGGGTGTAGACTGGTACAGTTTAAACTGCCAGCCGGATTCCCCACAACATTGGTTATTTGACTTGACAGGGGAGGCTTTTTCTGTCTCATTAACAGTTTGCTGTCTAGGAAATGTGGTTCATGACTCGGGGTGTGTGTTCGGTCCCAGTCTTGAAGAGAGGAGATGGGACTGGATAAAACAGTTTGTCATGGTGATGGATTGAGTAATATGGTGATGGATTGATGTTCTAAGCGTGTTGTCAGGCAGGTTATATTGACTGATACATGACCCTATACACAGCGAGGCTAGCAGACATGTCCTTGTTTTGCCTGTTTCTCTGGTTATATTGACAGATGACGCTATACACAGCGAGGCTTCGTCTGTACAGGAACAAAACGGACAAACAAAGAGACCAATATAACTGTCTACTACGATATGTGTCGCTCCGATCGTCTGTACAGGAACAAAACGGACAAACTCTGGTTATATTGACAGATGATGCTATACACAGCGAGGCTAGCAGACATGTCCTTGTTTTGCCTGTTTGTTTCTCTGGTTATATTGACAGATGACGCTATACACAGCGAGGCTAGCAGACATGTCCTTGTTTTGCCTGTTTGTTTCTCTGGTTATATTGACAGATGATGCTATACACAGCGAGGCCAGCAGACATGTCCTTGTTTTGCCTGTTTGTTTCTCTGGTTATATTGACAGATGATGCTATACACAGCGAGGCCAGGAGACATGTCCTTGTTTTGCCTGTTTCTCCTGTTCTGTGTCTATATTCAGTAATAGTGATGCACAGACAGGTCTCTGGGATGGTTTTCATTACCTTGTCATTCACTGATGATTAGATCAGAGCCCGTATTAACAACGCGTCTTGAAGTAGGAGCGTTGATCTAGGATCAGGTCCCCCTATTCTCGTAATCTCACCCAATCCATGTAATCATATTCATTATTATCTAAAAAGGCAAAACGGATCTTCACTCTGAGACGCTTTAGAAAAAACGGGTCTAGATCTATATACATTAAACCCATTTCAATGAGACATGCAGTTTCTCATCATTTCTTTATAAGCTCTATAACCTAGTGAACATCTGCATACACAGTCAAATGGCAGCTTGGTATCTTTCCCATATAACATTTTTCCCTCAGCCACCTATCCCCCATTTGCTCACCCTCATTGTGAGGTTTTCTCCCGTTTGCCCTGTTCTTATCACAATTCTCTCATCCCAACATGACGCTAAGTTTGGGTACTTAGAAACGCTGTGAACCACAACATGGTCTTTTCTCATTCTAATGAGTGATTAGACACACACGCAGGTGCAGCCACACACACATGAAGACTCTTCAGTTAAATATTAATGGCTGCTGGACCTTAAATAGGCTAGCTGCCCATGGGACGTCATTAACTTTTAAAAATATTTTTAACTCTTTCTTTTCAAATTACTCAGCAATATCACATCTAGAAAGTTGCTTAGGTGATGGAATACCTCATGCAAATTGTGTCTTGAAAGAGTTCAGTCATATGGCTAACAGATATTGGTAGTACAGAAAAAACGTCTAGGAAAAGTGGTTTGAGATATTGGTAGTACAGAAAAAATGTCTAAGTGAAGTGGTTTGAGATATTGGTAGTACAGGATAAACGTCTGTGTGAAATGGTTTGAAGCATTGGTACTGTAGTACAGGAAAAACATATCTGTGAAGCGGTTTGGGGCATTGGTAGTAAAGGAAAAACGTCTATGTGAAGTGGTTTGAGGAACTTAAAACTCTTAAGTAATCTACACCTTTTTTTTTTTTTTTTCTCCTGAAATGACATACCCCAAATCTAACTGCCTGTAGCTCAGGACCTGATGCAAGGATATGCATATTCTTAACAACAGTAAACCTTAACAACAGTAAACCTTAACAGCATTAAACCTTAACAACAGTAAACCTTAACAACAGTACAGTACATAACACCTAGGTCTGCCTAGCTAGTCTGTAAACTACCTCTATATCTACCTAGGTCTGCCTAGCTGATTAAAAAGTTGTCAGATGAAGCAGATGCTAAGCTACAGGACTGTTTTGCTAGCACAGACTGGAATATGTTACGGGATTCAACCAATGGCATTGAGGAGTACACCACATCTGTCATTGGCTTCATCAATAAGTGCATTGATGACGTCGTCCCCACAGTGATCGTATGTACATACCCCAACCAGAAGCCATGGATTACAGGCAGCATCCGCACTGAGCTAAAGGCTAGAGCTGCCACTTTCAAGGAGCTGGACTCTAACCCGGAAGCTTATAAGAAATCCGGCTTTGCCCTCCGACAAACCATCAAACGGGCAAAGCTTCAATACAGGACTAAGATAGACTAGTACTACACCGGCTCTGACGCTCGTCGGATGTGGCAGGGCCTGCAAACCATTACAGACTACAAAGGGAAGCACAGCCGTGAGCTGCCCAGTGACACAAGCCTACCGGATGAGCTAAACAACTTCTATGCTCGCTTCGAGGCAAATAACACTGAAACATGCATGAGAACACCAACTGTACCGGAAGACTGTGTGATCACGCTCTCCGCAGCCGATGTGAGTAAGATCTTTAGGTCAACATTCACAAGGCCGCAGGGCCAGACGGAATACCAGGACGTGTACTGCGAGCATGCGCTGACCAACTAGCAAGTGTCTTCACTGACATTTTCAATCTCTCCCTGTCCGAGTCTGTAATACCAACATGTCTTAAGCAGACCACCATAGTGCCTGTGCTCAACCTGCCTAAATGACTACCGACCCGCAGCACTCACGTCTGTAGCTATGAAGTGCTTTGAAAGGCTGATCATGGCTCACATCAACCCCATCATCCCAGAAACCCTAGACCCACTGCAATACGCATATCGCTCCATCAGATCCACAGATGATGCAGTCTCTATTGCGCGCCACACTGCCCTTTCCCACGTGGACAAAAGGAACACATAAGTGAGAATGCTATTCATTGACTACAGCTCAGCGTTCAACACCATAGTGCCCTCAAAGCTCATCAATAAGCTATGGATCCTGGGACTAAACACCTCCCTCTGCAACTGGATCCTGAACTTCCTGACGGGCCGCCCCCAGGTGGTAAGGGTAGGTAACAACATATCCTCCACACTGATCCTCAACACAGGGGCCCCTCAGGGGTGCGTGCTCTGCCCCCTCCTGTACTCCCTGTTCACTCATGACTGCACGTCCAGGCACGACTCCAACACCATCATTAAATTTGCAGATGACACAACAGTGGTAGGCCTGATCACCGACAACAACAAGACAGCCTATAGTGAGGAGGTCAGAGACCTGGCCGTGTGGTGCCAGGACAACAACCTCTCCCTCAACGTGATCAAGACAAAGGAGATGATTGTGGACTACTGGAAAAAGAGGAACGAGCACACCCCCATTCTCATCGACGGGGCTGCAGTGGAGCAGGTTGAGAGCTTCAAGTTCCTTGGTGTCCACATCACCAACAAGCTAACATGGTCCATGCACACCATGACAGTTGTGAAGCGGGCACGACAAAACCTTTTCCCCCTCAGGAGACTGAAAAGATTTGGCATGGTTCCTCAGATCCTCAAAAGGTTCTACAGCTGCACCATCGAGAGCATCCTGACTGGTTGCATCACTGCCTGGTATGGCAACTGCTTGGCCTCCGACCGCAAGGCACTACAGAGGGTAGTGCGAACGGCCCAGTTAATCACTGGGGCCATGCTTTCTGCCATCCAGGACCTCTATACCAGGCGGTGTCAGAGGAAGGCCCTAAAAATTGTCCAAGACTCCAGCCACCCTAGTCATAGACTGTTCTCTCTGCTACCACACGGCAAGCGGTACCGGAGCACCAAGTCTAGGTCCAAGATGCTTCTAAACAGATTCTACCCCCAAGCCATAAGACTCCTGAACATATAGTCAAGTGGCTACCCAGGCTATTCAAATTGCCCTACACACCACTGCCATTCTCTGTTGTCATCTATGCATAGTCACTTTAATTAACTCTACTTACATGTACATACTACCTCAACTAACCGGTGCCCCCGCACATTGACTCTGTCCCGGCACCCCGTGTATATAGTATCGTTATTGTTATTTTACTGCTGCTCTTTAATTACTTGTTCCTTTTATCTCATATTCTTAAAGTTTTTTTGTTGTTAACTGCACTGTCGGTTAGGGGCTCGTAAGTAAGCATTTCACTGTAAGGTCTACAACACGGCGCATGTGACTAATAAAACTTGATTTGATTTGGTCTGTAAACTACCTCTACATCTACCTAGGTCTGCCTAGCTGGCCTGTAAACTACCTCTATATCTACCTAGGCCTTTTAGGCTGACTCATGTCCTAATAAAAGAGGAATGTAATCCTCAGCAATGGAAGCCTGAAGCACATGTAACTGACTGAACCCTACCAAAGCTACACTTGAGCAGATATCATCTTTAAGGGGGATCATGCAGCGTTGTTTAATGTAGCAAGTAAAACCCTTTTTAGCCACTATACGTGGTTATATCCATGGACATACATTATGTGCTGGATTTATGGTTCATGACACACTAAAACACGGTTTGTGTGTGTGTGTGTGTGTGTGTGTGTGTGTGTGTGTGTGTGTGTGTGTAGGTGTGTGTGGACATGTTTAACTATACTTGTGGGACCTGAAGTCCCCACAAGAATAGTAAACAACCACAAATTTGAGAAACTGGGGTCATTTTGCTAGGTAAAATGCTATTTCTAGGGGGTTTATGGTTAAGGTTAGAATTAGAGTTAGGGTTAGAATTAGGTTTAGGAGCAAGGGTTAGAATTAGGGTTAGGAGCTAGGGTTAGAATTAGGTTTAGGGTTAGGAGCTAGGAGCTAGGGTTAGAATTAGGTTTAGGGTTAGGAGCTAGGGTTAGAATTAGGTTGAGGGTTAAGGTTAGAATTAGTTTTAGGGTTAGAATTCAGGTTTAGGGTTATGGTTAGGTTTAGGGTTAGGGTTATGTTTTTTGGTTAACGTTAGGGTTAAGGTTAGAGCACAGGTTAGGGTCAGGGTTAGGTTTAGGGTCAGGGGTTAGGGAAAATAGATTTTGAATGAGACTGAATTATATATCCCCAGGTTAGCTGTGCAAGACTCACACACACACACACACACACACACACACACACACACACACACACACACACACACACACACACACACACACACACACACACACACACTGTGTGTGTGTGTGTGTGTGTGTGTGTGTGTGTGTGTGTGCGCGTGCGTGTGTGTGAGCGTGTTAAAGCCATGTCATGAAATCACACAGGAACACTTTGCACAAAGTACGTTAATCTCTGGGAGACAGAACTTGTGTCTCCTTCCTGAGCGGTATGACGGCTGCTTGGTCCCATGGTGATTATATTTGCGTACTATTGTTTGTACAGATGAACGTGGTACCTTCAGGCATTTGGAAATTGTTCCCAAGGATGAACCAGAGTTGTGGAGGTCTACAATTTTTTTGACTTGTGGAGGTCTTGGCTGATTTCTTTTGATTTTCCCATGATGTCAAGCAGAGAGGCACAGTGTTTGAAGGTAGGCCTTGAAATACATCCAGAGGTACACCTCCAATTGACTCAAATGATGTCAATTAGCCTATCAGAAGCTTCTAAAGCAATGACATAATTTTATGGAATTTTCCAAGCTGTTTAATGGCACAGTCAACTTTGTGTATGTAAACTTCTGACCCACTGGAATTGTGATACAGTGAATTTTAAGTGAAATAATCTGTAAACAATTGTTGGAAAAATTACTTGTGTCATGTACAAAGTAGATTTCCTAACCGACTTGCCAAAACTATAGTCTGTTAACAATAAATGTGTGGAGTGGTTGAAAAACAAATTTTAATGACTCCAACCTGATGACCTGATGAGAATTGGAGTGGGTCTAGGGTTTCCCGGGATGATGGTGTTGATGTGAATCATGACCAGCCTTTCAAAGGCCTTCATGGCTACTAATGTGAGTGCAACGGGGCAGTAGTCATTTAGGCAGGTTACCTTCAATTTATTGGGCACAGGGACTATGGTGGTCTGCCTTAAACATGTTGGTATTACATACTCGGTCAGGGAGAGGTTGCAAATGTCAGTGAAGACACTTGCCAGTTGGTCCGCGCCTGCTCTGAATACACGTCCTGGTAATTTGTCTGAATGTTGTGAATGCTGACTTAAAGGTCTTGCTCACATCTGCTATGGAGAGAGTCATCACACAGTCGTCCGGAACAGCTGGTGCTCTCATGCATGCTTCAGTGTTGCTTGCCTCAAAGTGAGCATAAAAGGCATTTCACTCATCTGGTAGGAACACGTCACTGGGCAACTCGTGGCTGAGATTCCATTTGTAGTCTGTAATAGTTTGCAAGCCTTGCCACATCCGACGAGCATCAGAGCCGGTGTAGTAGGATTCAATCTTAGTGCTGTATTGATGCATTGCCTGTTTTATGGTTCGTCTGAGGGCATAGCGGGATTTCTTATGTTCCGGATTAGTGTCCCGTTCCTTGAAAGTGGCAGTTCTAGCCTTTAGCTGAGTGCGGATGTTGCCTGTAATCATTGGCTTCTGGTTGGGATATGTACGCACGGTCACTGTGGGGATGACGTTGTCGATGCCCTTATTGATGAAGCCGGTGACTGAGGTGATATACTCCTCTATGCCATTGGTTGAATCCCGGAACATATTCCAGTCTGTGCTAAAAAAAACTGTCCTGTAGCATCCGCGTCATCTGACCACTTCCGTATTGAGTGAGTCACTGGTACTTCCTGCTTTAGTTTTTGCTTGTAAGCAGGAATCAGGAGGATATAATTATGTTCAGATTTGCCATATGAAGGGCGAGGGAGAGCTTTGTATGCGTCTCTGTGTGTGGAAGTAAAGGTGGTCTAGAGTTTTGAGCATCTTCTTGTTTGCTTATGGCCGTATACAGCTCGTTGAGTGCGTATTTAGTGCCAGCTTTGGTTTGTGGTGGTAAATAGACAGCTTTGAATAATATAGATGGAACTCTATTGGTAGATTGTGTGGTCTAGAGCTTATCATGAAGTACTCTACCTCAGGTGAGCAATATTAGCAATATCTTTAATATTAGATATTGCGCATCAGCTGTTATTGACAAATAGACACACACCCCCACCCCTCGTCTTACCAGACGTAGCTGTTCTGTCTTGCTGATGCATTGAAAACCCAGCCAGCTCTATACTATCCATGCCAGTGTTCAGCCACGACTCGGTGAAACATAAGATATTACAGTTTCTAATGTCCTGTTGGTAGTGTAATCTTGAAAGGAGATCAATCAGTTTATTTTCCAATGATTGCACGTTGGACAATAGATGATAGAGGCGGGTTACCCCCTCGCCGACAAATTCTCACAAGGCACCCCTATCTCCACAATTTCTTCATTCGAAAGACGGGGATTTGGGCCTGGTCTCGGGGGAAGCAATATATCCTTCATGTCAGACTCATTAAAGAAAAAATCTTCGTCCAATTCGAGGTGAGAAATCGCTGCTCTAAAATCCAGAATCTCTTTTCGGTTGCTGCTACCGTCTCGGTAGCAGCAACATTATGTACAAAATAAGTAACAAACGTGAAAAAAAATAAAAATAAATAGCACAGTTGGTTAGGAGCCCTCCAGATACTTCTCTCTTACTAGTCATTATATAGATGGCCAGCACTCCAGATACTTCTCTCTTACTAGTCATTATATAGATGACCAGCACTCCAGATACTTCTCTCTTACTAGTCATTATATAGATGACCAGCACTCCAGATACTTCTCTCTTACTAGTCATTATATAGATGGCCAGCACTCCAGATACTTCTCTCTTACTAGTCATTATATAGATGACCAGCACTCCAGATACTTCTCTCTTACTAGTCATTATATAGATG
>QNTS01001194.1:40226-104308 GCA_003317085.1 Hucho hucho
CTCTCTCTCTCTCTCTCTCTCTCTCTCTCTCTCTCTCTCTCTCTCTCTCTCTCTCTCTCTCTCTCTCTCTCACTTGTATACCAGGGATTACAGTCTAGATTGACTCCTCTCCCTTAGCTTTCTTCATTCCTCTCCTCTCGTCCTTCCCTGTCCCTTTTCCTCCACTACCCATCTCCCTCTCTGCTCTGATGTGTCTCTGGATGAGTTCAGTCTTTAATATCGACCTGGAGAGTCATCAGAAATCTCCTCCAGAACCACAGAGAGGGCCCAGACCAGATTAAACTTACTCCTGACCCAGTCTAGACTAGGCCGACTCTCCCACTGGACCTCTCCCATGCCCCAAACACCCACTCCCATCCCCCAATTCACCCTATACTGCCCCCTCGTGGCCCCTAGGGCATGGTCTGTTCCTGGGTAGGCCATTTGAACTCTGTTGTCTTGGTTTGAGAGAGTCCTCCTACTCCTTTAGTAGCAGTGCCGATGGCTCTCTATGGATGGTGGTTGGTCTATGAGGAGGATGAGGAGGAAGGAGATAGCTAACTATGCAGTTCTGACCCAGACCAGACACTCCACCCCCTCTTGTCCTTTCACAGGGACTCATCCACTCTCCCTTTATAGTGGTTTCTCTCAGCTCTTCCTGTCCCTTATTACAGTGTCTGTCACTGTCCTCTCAGCCAAACCATGGCTAGTTTCTGGGCCCCTGTTGTATGTCCCCATAGAGGCAAGATGATCAGGAGGAGAGGAGATGTAGATAGACAGATTCAGACACTGAGACCCAGACAGTTGTGGGTGTAGTAGTGGGTGGGTTATTTTATCTACACTATCTATAGCCCCATGGGGTCAGAATTGGAGTAAACTCCAAAGCATTTCACTTATTATACGAATGGCACTCTAACAAAACAACTTTAATGTCTGATATCTACGTGTTTGCATAGAAAACTAGGAATAATGGCCAAAAGGCCATAGGTCATTTTTCATACATCCTCTAACCTCTCCGCAGGCCTCAGCTCATTGTGAGAACAGGCCTTAGACCGTGTCCATCTGCTTGTTTCTCTGGCTATGCTGTAAGATGCTGTCTTCCCTTCTTGTTCCAGGGCCACTATCTCCCCGGGGGGCTCTTTACTGGTTGTCCTAACATTCTAATTCACCATGCTTCCCCACGGTGACGTCAGCGCCGTTGGTTTGTCAAGCTGTTAATCTGGTTAGATGATGAATACTTCGTAACAGTAGGAGAGCGGCCTGAAACGGCCCAGCCAGCCAGGCATCTATCCTGCAGTATGCTCTACTCGTTGGAGGTCCAGGGGATTTTTTAACTAAAGCTTCTCTCTCTGTTTGATTGTACAGCTTGGTTGGTAAATGGTTGGAGGCTGATCGCAGCCTACGTGTGATTTCACATGGGGCTATAGAGACTCTCAGTGCCTGTGGCTCTGTCCCACCCACACACAGTCTGCTCTGCAAACAGATCCACCACTCACTCACACTCACAATCTGGTGTAGGTTTGCTGTGAACCGCCTGTGGTGATGCAGGGAGCAGGGAGGGGTGAGTGTGTGTTTGTGTTTATTGTGTTTGTGTTAGTGTTTGTGCGTGTGGCTCTGTGTGTGTTAGTCCCAAGACCACACATCCAGTAAGGTTCTCTCTCTCTCTCTCACACACACCGTGGCAGGCGGCTCTAGCTACCCCTCCTGTAATGTTAACTGACAGGGTGAGACAGGAGACAATGATGATCCTGCACCGTCCAAAACCGGATCGCTACCTCCCCCTCTCCCTCTCCCTCTCACTCCCCTCCACCTCTCCCTCCCTCTCGCTCTTGTCAAGCCCATGTTCATGTCCCTTGCCCTCGTGTCTGAGACCAGATAAACTTTAACCACAGCGGGGACCGGAGCGGGTCTGGGGGAACGAATCCCAGAGGTGGAGGGCTTTGGATGCAGACGCTGTCTTTCTGGTGAGGAGCACGGGTGCAAAGGGGCTGATACCCCACTGGATTGTGGGTAGTGGTATCACACTCTTTCCTGCGCCCTCGGGGGCGAGGCGGAAGATGCTGTGTCTCGTGTCCGGTCAGACCAGCGTCTCCGTGTTGGTCACAGTAGATTTAGAGAGCGGGCTGAGGAGCTGTGAGTGGTACCATTGCGTGTTAGAGACTGGCGTCCCAAGATGTCAGCCACCGTGTAGTCATGTTTGGACAAGTGTTTGTTTGTAGTGGGATGGCGATATGGACATTTCAACAAAGGGGATTTAAATCGAGTCTCCGAACACAACAACTCCAGCCCCATATTTGATGCAGCTACAGTATGCCGCAAGGAGGAAGAGGAACTCTTCTGACAGTGTGAGTTTAGTTTTCGTGTGGCATCGTAGAGCCACAATGGACCAAGGAGGAAGCCATGTTTCTTTTTAAGCATATTCTTATAAGTGTTTTAACACTTTATTCAGATAGTAAGGAAATGAGGTGGGATGTGGGAGAAACAATGGATGCAGTGATTGAACACTGGTCTCCAGTGGGGAGTTGGACAGGCGTCGTGCCGGGCAGTGTTACCACTAAACCATGTTTCTTTACCATACGTGCATTCAAGCCCCTAAACACATGATACATTTGATTTGATTCGTATTAAAACATGAACTGACGTTTTGATGAAAACTGGACTTCTGATAGGCGGTTAGTCTGACGTTTTCATGTCATACCTCAACCTATAAATGTCCTGTGTGTGTGTGTGTGTGTGTGTGTGTGTGTGTCGCGGCGAGAGAAGAAAGCAGGCCCATAAATCCTAGTGCTATCAGTGGTCCAGTCTCAACCACCCTCGTGTTCCTTTATTGAATGTTATTGTAGCCAGACAGACACCTAGAAGATATTTCCTGGTCCCAAATCAAGATCAGAGACGGGGGGAGGCAGGGGGAGGATGGAAGGAAAAAATGAGCGATGGAGGATGTTGAAGAAGAGATGAGGGTTGGAGGGTTGGGGGTGGTGGATTTAGGCACAGAGACCATTTCAAAGAAAAGGAGAAAGGGAACGATTTAAGGAATTCCTGTCAGGGAATATATAATGGGAATCCAGGGGGTGTGAGGAGAGGTGGGAGATGGGACACTGGGGTCATCCCACTGGGGTGTATGAAGCAAAAGTCTATGGTCTCGGAAAGCAGATATGGAGGACCACATCAGTTTGTTGGAAAAAGGAGGAGTGAGAAAAGAAAATGTTTGACAATAAAAACATGAAATACTGAATTTGTGTCACGGGTCGGCTTGAGCTTTAAAGTCACAACCCACAAGAGTCAACAAATAAAATAACCAGTGATGATGTTGATGATAATGTATTGAAACAATGAGTGGGAATCAAGGGGGTGGAAAGATTAATCCAATGAGAGTGAAATCATTCTTACACCCCCTGGAATGATTAAGATAATGTTACACTATATACTTATAAAATAATTGGCCAACGTGAGAGCTGAGTACATGTGTGTTTCTGCTGTTCATACAGGACATCAGTGTTTGCTTTGGTTAAAACCCCTAGTGTATTTTGCTAAGCTTTGTTCGTCCCATGCTATATTCTTACTGTAGTTGTATTTGTGTATATAGTATGTACGTGAGCCCTTCACGGTTTGTGTGAGAGGTGTGTACAGTATGTCCTTTTCTCAATTGAATTTGCTCAACTCCTGTGTCCTCTCTCCTTCATCCTCTCTCGCCTCCTTTTGAAAAAGGTCAAAGGTAATCGAGGCGGTGAGGAGAAGAAACGTGGACGAAAATGAGCTTGCATGAAGTTAGACTCTTCTACACTCGCGCATCAGGCAAATGAAGTTTACAGGGGTGGATCCCAAAACAAATTACATTTACAGGGATGGATCCTAAAATAAATGAAGTTTACAGGGATGGATCCTAAAATAAATGAAGTTTACAGGGGTGGATCCCAAAATAAATGAAGTTTACAGGGGTGGATCCCAAAATAAATGAAGTTTACAGGGGTGGATCCCAAAGTAAATTAATTTTACAGGGGTGGATCCCAAAACAAATGACGTTAGTTGAGCAAGACATTTTATTGATAAAACGTAGCATGTGGTTTTTAAATGTGTGCATGCGTTTCCCCTTTGACAAAACATACGCTGATTCACAGGGGGTGTGGCAGATTATCAAAACTCTTCTGAGAAGAACTCAGGTAGGATGCACATGACTATCCTCCATGAAAGTTGGTTATCGAGGTGGGGAGGACACTGTGTGTGTGTGTGTGTGTGTGTACAGTAAATGTGAGTAGGCCATCCGTATGTGTGATTTCTTGGACTCCCCTGCGGCTATCTCCTTGCTTTTGATTCGCTGGGGAATCGCTGGGAGACAGGGACAGAATGGACTCCAGAGATTGCCGTTCCACTGGTGTTTCCCAAACGTGCTTTGCTCCCCATGCACCCTCACTCCAGCCCTCCTAAATTCCCCCATTCGCCACCGTCTCACCCCACACTGTGCCTGGGTAATAGTATCAAAACACCCCCTTCTCTCTGTTGAAACACCACCTTTTCTTTGGGGTGGGTGTGCTCCATCCCT
Organism: Hucho hucho; assembly: GCA_003317085.1. Lineage (NCBI taxonomy): Eukaryota > Metazoa > Chordata > Actinopteri > Salmoniformes > Salmonidae > Hucho > Hucho hucho. Next base: position 44,746 of record QNTS01001194.1, read on the forward strand.
CTTTATGGGGGGTGTGGGGGGGTGAAGCGTGGAACCTTTGAATGGAGAGAGATAGACAACCCACACCCCCTCCGACTCCCCCCTTTTACTCACCCTCTCATCCTCCTGCCCAAATCCAGAATTTCTGAGTCCTCTCCTCTCCTCTCCTCTCCTCTCCTCTCCTCTCCTCTCCTCCTGTAGTGGTGCCCTCTAATGCCAGTAGCAGCTGTAGTGTGTGTATGTGTGTGAACAAGAGGGGGCAGGATGGCAACTAATCTGGCCCAGCTCTAGAGGAGATAAGGCTTATTTAGTGTTTGGAGTCCCCCCCGGCCCATCCCAGCCCCATGCGCCCAGCGCCCGCCACACTGGCACTAGAACATCTCAGACAACGCCAAGGTAGATGGAGACAGAAGATAGATCATAGCAGGCTCCTTTTTTTTGGAGTAGAAAGGATTTGATTTCATTCTGATCCCCCCTCTAATTCTCACACACACACGCAAGACACAACGGACCTAAGCACGTACACCAACACGCAACCACAAACATGCACAGGAACAAGTAACTCCCAACAAGGCTGAGGCCATAGTCTGGTGGCGATCCTATGTTAACCAGATAAATGGAAATATGACAAACACACACCGATAAACCCACACCATCAGCAGCATAGGACAGAACAGTAGATATCCCAAGTTGTGTTATTGTGATTAGAGCAGTGTTAGCGTTAGAGATGCCGAAGTGATAATAACTGATTATATACATTATCCACTCTTCTCCCTGATTCACATCTATCCATCTCTCCCCTCCTCTGATCTGTAGCTTGGGGAGGTCTACAAGGAAAAGCATGTAAAAAGCCTAATCTGACATCAGTAACAGACGTAGCTAACTGTCTCATTGGCCGGTTATCTACGTGTTAGACTATTTACGGGATTTGAATCACAGATCACTGATTAGCTGTGCACTAATGATGTTGTACACTACAATGTTACAGTCACATTACAAACAACACACTTTAGTGTGTAGGTACTTGGCTCATTTGCCTGATTTCTATCTCATTGAGACGTTCTTCTAATACTCGACTTTCAAATGTAATTCAAAATGGAGGATTGACGAAGTATCGTTGACAGCGGACGACTGTCCTTCTTGCCTGGTTTCTTCCATGTTGTCTGTGGTAGCTGCGGTGAATTGGTTGTAGTGAGCGTCAGGTCCATAGTGATCCACTAGATTACTCGTTCTTGTCTCCCTCCTGCCTTTATATATCTGAGCACAGCGTGACCACACCACAGACAAAACACCCCGCTCCGGGCCCATCCACATCAAACAGGTTACACTCCTCTACCGCTCCTTTCATCCCCTCCCTCTCTCTCTCCTTCCTTTCTTTCTTCTGGACCTCCCAACCACAGGTCACCACACACCCAGCTATAGTTCTCTCTCCTTCCTTTCTTTCTTCTGGACCTCCTAACCACAAGCCACCACACACCCAGCTATAGTTCTCTGTTCTTCCCTTCGTTTAACTCTTTCGGTATCCCTCGTCATGGTCTCTCTCTCCTCCATCTCTCTTCCTCTCGTCCCTCGTTCTCCCTCTCTATGTGTGGGCTGGTGCTCTACACAGGTCAGACAAAGGTAGTAGGGCGTCCATGTTATGACTCTAATCCAGAGAAGAAGACTAATGACAGAAAAGAAGAGAAAAAGAGGGAAGAGGAGACAGGGAAGAAAGAAGAGGGGGTAACAGCGCCATCATCACCACCATCGTCATCAGAGCATGCCAATACCTAACACGTCTAAACCACCCGCAAACGTTCCCCCAACGTAATGAAGTGCTACCCTGTAACGTTCCCGCAACGTAATAATGTGCACCTTCTGTCTAATTTGGCCATTATTCAGGCCTGTCAGACCGCAATTATTTAGAGCTTATCTCCCTCGCACACCACAAGACACGTTTGTCACGCTTTCACGCCATTCAACACACACACACACACACACACACCCTTCCGCTTTTCTCGCCCCCTCCACACGCACACACTCACACACACATACATAAGCCCCCCCTCGCCCCCTCCACACACAGACACACACACCCGAGCCGAGGCGCTATAGAAGTTCGGCTGATGACTCTCTGCGATAGCGGCCTGCCATAGCAGCGGCTCCCTCCCTGCTATCATTACTGCATTGATTACCGTGCTCTGCTTATCATCTGCACGTATTCACCACCGTCAAGGGAGGACACACTCCCTCAACACCGTGGTTGTTCAGATTGAGATTCTGGCTGTTATTGTTGTTGTTGTTTCTCCCCTGTGTGGGGTAGATTATTTCTACTGGCGTGACTGTTGTTGGTTAATGTCATGTATACCCCCTGGACAGGTGTGAAGAAAGAAAGAAGGAAACTTCATCTTTGAATTAAGATTGTTTCTAAAAGGAAGGATGATTTTTAGTTTCTAGAATCTTTGAGACTCAACGTGATACCACACAAAGGGTTTAGTGAAACACATGTGGATACACTGTTTAAATGGTGATCAGGTTTCATCTGAGAGGATGAGAGGTAGAAAAGAGGGAGAGAGAGAGAGAGAGAGAGAGAGAGAGAGAGAGAGAGAGAGAGAGAGAGAGAGAGAGAGAGAGGAGCTGCACATCTATTTGGAGTTGTAGGGTTAAATTCGCCATAACAAGACCAATCTTCCAGAATAAACTGGCCATGTAATTCACGATGAAAGTTAAGTAATTATGTTTTTTAAGCAATAAAGTCAATGGTTATGGCCATCATTAACAGGTACCACTACCATCTCAAACAAACAACTCCTATCTGCTGAAAACACTAACATTTTTCTGAGGACACGGAGGAAATGGGGCCCCGGACAATACTAGGCATCAGATAGTGTGCCTCCTTAATTCTCTCATCCCCTGTTGAATAATATCATTATCATTGGCTAATGACGATGCTGTGGCTAGCGCTTATGGAATAAGCCGATTAGACAGAGACAAACAACGAGGGGACAGGAAGCACACCAAGGCCATTTACCATGCACTTCACACAGGACAAATCACCCCTCCCACCATATCTCTCTCTCCTTCTCTCGTTCACTCGTTCTCTCTCCCTACTCTCTCCCTCTCTCTCTTACCCTCTCGCTCTCTACTTCTCTCGTTCTTTCTCTCTCCGTGTCTCTTCCCTACATCTTCCTCCCCCGTATTTTCGTTTAAAAGGGGCATCATCATATATTTAATTCCCTTCCTTCTCCCTCCTCCTCCCTCTGTCTCCTCTCCTTCCCCCTCCCTCTCCTGTTTGTGCGGAGGTAATTGTAGATACAAGGGGAAGAAGGTCCTTATCGGCCCATAACATCTGTTGGTGTGTCAGGTGATGATGAGATGGAGCTAGCTAGCGCTGTGCTGGCGGCGTGCAGGCAGGCTCCTTTAATGCAGAGAGGGGAGTGTGCAAACAAACAGCAGCAGATAGGGTCTATGCCTGTCACAATCGCTCAGGACCATGATCTATCTTCCCCCTGCGTTCGCTCTTTCTCTCTCTTGCTCTCTCTTGCTCCTTCTTTCGCTCGTGCTCAAGTGCCTATGCTCCTATGTTCCTCTCTCTCTCTCTCTCTCTCTCTCTCTCTCTCCCATTATCCTTAGCCTCCCATTTTGTATCAAATTCCCTCTCTTCTTCCGCATACTCTCTCCATCTCTCTTTCATTCTGTCTATCCTTGGAGTGAATCTTTCACTTTGTCTTGGGTGTGTGTTGGTTTGCTTGTGTCGCGGTTCCGTGAATGTATGCTCACAGTGTGCCCACAGGGCTTGGGTTGACCAGTATGATGAGATGGTGGTGTATACAAGAGATAACAGAGAAATGGAGGAGAGAGAGAGAGAGAGAGGGATAACAGATAGCAGAGGAATGGAGGAGAGAGAGAGAGGGATAAGAGACATCAGAGAAATGGAGGAGAGAGAGGAATAAGAGACAGCTGAGAAGTGGAGGAGAGTTAGGGCTAGAAGAGAAGAGGGGGCTAATGTTAGAGAGAGGTGGTTGCTACGCTAGCAGAAGGAAACACAACACCCTTAACCATCTGTCAGCAGAAACAATATTTCTCTATTTTCCCTCCATATTAAATGTTATTTCATCACTGTGTCTGTTAGGTTGTATGAAGGAGCACTTTAAACATGTCCTGCCCTCTAAAGCACTCTTAATGTCATTGTCAGGAGTTCTGTGGCAGCTAAATCAATAAGCAGTAATTCCTGTAGTGAGGGCTGAGGGCCCAAGCTAGCGTCCTGGCTCTGTTCTGCTCTGCCCTGCCTGTCCCCCCGAGCTAGGATGTCCTCTAATGGACCAGGCTAGATCTAATCACAGCTGTAATTTAAATTTACTTTGAAGCTTTCAATCCAGTGGAATATTTAAAGGCAAAACGAGGAAGAGGAGGTGAAACTCAATCTACTGGTCTGGCCCCTCTCAGACCTGATCTGATCTGCAGCTAACACTGGTCAATAATAGATGAGATGCATTGACATTGTGTTTCGTCTCTTTTTTTGTCTTTCTTGTTTGTGCTTTTGTTTCCATTTTCCATAAACATTTGTAACACTTTTATCTTACTTAATTCCAAATTAGTTATTAAAACAATATATGAAACATACAGTATTCATTAAAGATATTGGTTTGTGGTATTAGCTAGTCCAGGAAAAGATGATTGAAATTCTCTTTCAATTGTGCATCAGGTGTGGGAAGGCCATCTCCAGACTGACGCCAAGATGGAGACCAAGTAATGATGATGAAGCAGTAAGGTGGTGGAAAGTGATGCAATATGTCTACTGTTGATTGTATGGATGTGTGCGATGTCTAGTGGTTGTTGTGTGGTTGTGATAGTGTTGTGTAGTGGTTGTTGTGTGGTTGTGATAGTGTTGTGTAGTGGTTGTCGTGTGGTTGTCATAGTGTTGTGCAGGTGTTGTTGTGTGGTTGTGATAGTGTTGTGTAGGTGTTGCTGTGTGGTTGTGATAGTGTTGTGTAGTGGTTGTTGTGTGGTTGTGATAGTGTTGTGTAGTGGTTGTTGTGTGGTTGTAATAGTGTTGTGTAGTGGTTATTTTGTGGTTGTGATAGTGTTGTGTAATGGTTGTTGTGTGGTTGTGATAGTGTTGTGTTGTGGTTCGTTTGTGGTTGTGATAGTGTTGTGTAGTGGTTGCTGTGTGGTTGTGATAGTGTTAAATAGTGGTTGTTGTGTGGTTGTGACAGTGTTGGCGTGATTCCTGGCAGTGGCTCTCTGATTGATAAAGCTGACTGCAGAGGGGCAGCGTGAGATGAAGAGCAGTCTGATAGCAGAGAGCTAGATACTCTGAGATTCACTGTGTGTCAAATACTGATAACACAGAGAGAGAGGGAAAGAGAGAGCGGGAGAGAGAAAGAGAAGGAAGGAGAGGGGGGAAAAGGAATGGAGAGAGCGTCAGATTGGAATGAGAAGAAGGGGGTGACCAATTTCTTATTTTATCCCAGGCATAAACACTCTGCTCTGAGTCCCTCAGCCACCGGCTTCACACAGACAAGGAACAAGCTTTGTCACCCTCCTCACAACATGGTTTTTCACCTCTCTCTCTCTCTCTCTCTCTCTCTGGTGTAACTGAGTCAGGTTTGTAGGCCTCCTTGCTCGCACACACTTTTTCAGTTCTGCCCACAAATGTTCTATGGGATTGAGGTCAGGACTGTGATGGCCACTCCAATACCTTGACTTTGTTGTCCTTAAGCCATTTTGCCACATCTTTAGAAGTATGCTTGGGGTCATTGTACATTTGGAAGACCCATTTGCGACCAAGCTTTAACTTCCTGACTGATGTCTTGAGATGTTGCTTCAATATATCCAGATAATTTCCCTTCCTCATGATGCCATCTATTTTGTGAAGTGCACCAGTCCCTCCTGCAGCAAAGCACCCCCACAACATGACGCTGCCACCCCCGTGCTTCACGGTTGGGATGGTGTTCTTCGGCTTGCAAGCCTCCCCCTTTTTCCTCCAAACATAACAATGGTCATTATGGCCAAACAGTTCTATTTTTGTTTCATCAGATTAGAGGACATTTCTCCAAAAAGTATGATCTTTGTCCCCATGTGCAGTTGCAAATTGTAGCTTGGCTTGTTCATGGCGGTTTTGGAGCAGTGGCTTCTTCCTTGCTGAGCGGCCTTTCAGGTTATGTCGATATAGGACTTGTTTTATTGTGGATATAGATACTTTTGTACCTGTTTCCTCCAGCATCTTCACAAGGTCCTTTGCTGTTGTTCTGGTATTGATTTGCACTTTTCGCACCAAAGTACGTTCATCTCTAGGAGACAGAACGCGTCTCCTTCCTGAGCGGTATGACGGCTGCGTGGTCCCATTGTGTTTATACTTGCGTACTATTGATTGTACAGATGAACGTGTTACCTTCAGGCATTTGGAAATTGCTCCCAAGGATGAACCAGACTTGTGGAGGTCTACAATTTCTTTTTCTGAGGTCTTGGCTGATTTCTTTAGATTTTCAAATGATGTCAAGCAAAGAGGCACTGAGTTTGAAGGTAGGCCTTGAAATACATCCACACCTCCAATTGACTCAAATTATGTAAATTAGCCTATCAGAAGCTTCTAAAGCCATGACATAATTTTCTGGAATTTTCCAAGCGTTAAAAGGCACATTCAACTTAGTGTATGTAAACTTCTGACCCACTGGAATTGTGATACATTGAATTATAAGTGAAATAATCTGTCTGTAAACAATTGTTGGAAAAAGTACTTGTGTCCTGCACAAAGTAGATGTCCTAACCGACTTGCCAAAACAATAGTTTGTTAACAAGAAATTTGTGGAGTGGTTGAAAACGAGTTTTAATGACTACAACCTAACTGAATGTAAACTTCCGACTTCAACTGTATCACTTTTCATCACTTTTTACGTTTCATTTGCTGAAATCTGGGATGCATCCTTTTATACTTTTAAAATGCATTTGGCCAAACATTCATTTTCTTACCTGTAGCAAAAACAGTTGTGGCCAAATGTTTTGAGAATGACACAAATATTATTTTCCACAAAGTTTGCTGCTTCTGTGTCTTTAGATATTTGTGTCAGATGTTACTATGGAATACTGAAGTATAATTACAAGCATTTCATAAGTGTCAAAGGCTTTTATTGACAATTACATGAAGTTGATGCAAAGAGTCAATATTTGCAGTGTTGACCCTTCTTTTTCAAGACCTCTGCAATCCGCCCTGGCATGCTGTCAATTAACTTCGGGGCCACATCCTGACTGATGGCAGCCCATTCTTGCATAATCAATGCTTGGAGTTTGTCAGAATTTGTGGGTTTTTGTTTGTCCACCCGCCTCTTGAGGATTGACCACAAGTTCTCAATGGGATTAAGGTCTGGGCAGTTTCCTGGCCATGGACCCAAAATATAAATGTTTTGTTCCCCGAGCCACTTAGTTATCACTTTTGCCTTATGGCATGCTGGAAAAGGAATTGTTCGTCACCAAACTGTTCCTGGATAGTTGGGAGAAGTTGCTCTCGGAGGATGTGTTGGTACTATTCTTTATTCATGGATGTGTTCTTAGGCAAAATTGTCAGTGAGCCCACTCCTCTGGCTGAGAAGCAACCCCACACATGAATGGTCTCAGGATGCTTTACTGTTGGCATGATACAGGACTGATGGTAGCGCTCACGTCGTTGTCTTCTCCGGACAAGCTTTTTTCCGGATGCCCCAAACAATCGGAAAGGAGATTCATCAGAGAAAATGACTTTACCCCAGTCCTCAGCAGTCCAATCCCTGTATCTTTTGCAGAATATCAGTCTGTACCTGAAGTTTTTCCTGGAGAGAAGTGGCTTCTTTGCTGCCCTTCTTGACACCAGGCCATCCTCCAAAAGTCTTCACCTCACTGTGCGTGCAGATGTACTCACACCTGCCTGCAGCCATTCCTGAGCAAGCTCTGTACTGGTGGTGCCCCAATCCCACAGCTGAATCAACTTTAGGAGACGGTCCTGGTGCTTGCTGGACTTTCTTGGGCGCCCTGAAGCCTTCTTCACAACAATTGAACCGCTCTCCTTGAAGTTCTTGATGATCTGATAAATGTTTGATTTAGGTGCAGTCTTACTGGCAGCAATATCCTTGCCTGTGAAGCCCTTTTTGTGCAAAACAATTATGACGGCACGTGTTTCCTTGCAGGTAACCATGCCTGACAGAGGAAAAACAATGATCCCAAGCACCACCCTCCTTTTGAAGCTTCCAGTCTGTTATTCGAACTCAATCAGCATGACAGAGTGATCTCCAGCCTTGTCCTCGTCAACACTCACACCTGTGTTAACGAGAGAATCACTGACAGGATGTCAGCTGTTCCTTTTGTGGCAGGGCTGAAATGCAGTGGAAATGTTTTTTTGGGGGATTCAGTTCATTTGCATGGCAAAGAGGGACTTTTCAATTAATTGCAATTCATCTGATCACTCTTCATGACATTCTGGAGTATATGCAAATTGCCATCAAACAAACTGAGGCAGCAGACTTTGTGAAATTTATATTTGTGTCATTCTCAAAACTTTTGGCCACAACTGTATATCTCATTATCTCTCTGTCTCTATTTCTCTCCCTCTGTGTCTCTTGTTATTGCTAACTGCCTGTGGAAGATGAAGTAAAGCAGGTGATTTTCTGTGGTTGGTCACCCCCTGTCAGAAGTAATGTATGTTTTGTGATAGCACTCTGAGAAAAATGTACCTTCTCCTCCTCTGTCTGGGTATCAATAACACTCTTCTACCATCCCTCTTTGCAACCTATCTGCTTTCCCCCTTTTTCCACCTCGTTTCTTCTGCCTTATCTATCCATTTTATCTCTTTCTTTTTCTGCACCATTTTCCCTCTTCCTCGCCTTCCTCTCTCACGGTGATGTCACAAGGTTCTCTGTCGCCAGGGAGACGGAACTGGTTCTAGAACACGTGATGGCGGCTTGCTCTGTCACAAGGTTAATGACGCAACTGACTGTTGCACGCAAACACACTCACACACACGCACCACGTCCACCTGGTCACGAGTCATATAACCTTCTATTCAAGTAAAGATGTGACCTGGAGTTCACACATACCTGTCAGTCAGGTAGAGGATTGCAGTGAGACATCTGATCAATGTATAGAATGCAGTTAGGGCCATTCCACACACGGCAGTCATACCAGAACTGTCACAGACACCTGATATCCAGGGCCACACCACCACAGCACCCGTAAGCCTTACAGACACTACTGAAGTCTACAAGCAAAGAGACTCAACTCACTTCACGATGTGTCATCACCTTAACGCTCCTCAGTCACCCACTCTACTGTCTCTGGGAAGTCTCTGACCTGGGTCATATTCATTAGGGCACACCGACATGCAGCAAAGTTGTTCAAACTGTTTTGCAATAGAAAATTCAAATGTTTAATTCTTAACTCTTCATGTTCCGATAGTAACTCCCTGTTTCTGAATGTTTTCTTTAACTTCGTGCCTAGTGAGTATGACCCTGTTTGTGTGTGTGCAGGTGTATCCCAGCTAGCACATAATATTCTACGATCCATACTATGTGTTTCTTAGAGCTTGTTGAGAGTATGATTGTCCTATCGTTATTTTGCATATAACCTTCCCACATCTTTCTGGGTGTGGTGCAGGATAGTTGCATGGCTGGGACATTCTTAGCACGTTTAAGGAACTTGACAAAAAAAAGAATTTCGTTACTTAAACAGAATGTCTCCTAAAGTTCAAACATGGTTATTTCATTAAAATGTTGCTAATGTTCTAGGAACGTTTTGACATTGGTAATGTTCTCAAATAGTTCTGAGAGTATTAAGAAACAACATTTTTTGGTGGGAATTTCAGTACTTCAGCATAACGTTTCCTACAGGTTTCCTCTTGGTTCTATTTAGTCGTGTTCTCAAATTGTTCCAAGAACGTGAAGAAAACATTGAATAAAAACCACAAGAAAACTTTTGTAACGTTCAGAGAAATGTAAACATGATTTAAAAACGTATACAGTACACTCAGTGCTCATCATCAACAAAACTCTCTCTATCCTCTATCATGTTAACTGTGTTCAGGTGTTGGCCATGCCCACTAGTTGGCCACACCTGATCTTAATGAATGCTTAATTCCTTTGAAATGAGGTCTGTTTGAATAGACTAAAATAAACAGCTTTGTATGCGTAAAAAAAAACATAGCATGCAAGCTCCATCCTGGTGGCACAGTGAACTAATTCCATGATTAGAGAAAAGCAGATTAAAGGTTTGAATCTTTCTGATGCCGTGTCACAATAAAAACGAAATGTGTTTGCATGATTAATGTATTCTCCCCAAATCTGTGCTAAAGAAAATTGGCCTTTCACGCTATATTTTACACCATCTCTTTACATACTACTTCACAGGGACTCTTGAATAAGAAAAGAATTGGAGATTTGATGTTGTACTTCTGAGTATTTAAACTAAATGAATACATTTGCCAGGATTTTGCATGAAACACTTTTCTGAAGAGGATTGTGTTGTGGAGATTGTCAACCCTAAGAAACTGCTAAACGGGGAGAAAGCCTCACTGCTGGTCTGTACTTCTGCTGAATCTGCCCAGATGTTGGGGTGTCTCTTTGTAGACTTTAAAGCAGTGTGCTGTGTTGCTGAAGTCTATATCTGCATTTCATGTAGACAGGCACAGAGCAGCTCTCATCTACAGTGGTCTGGTGCACAACAACTCTTCCATAGTACAAATCTTTAGAAATTAAGACCGATGCATTACTATCTATTGTGTTTAGCTTAGCCCCGAGTGTGTGGTTTTAAATTGCTCAAAAAACGATTCATAGTCATTTGTGATTTATAATCATTACAGGGGATTGTGTCCAATACAGAGTAAGGGATTTAAATATGAATATTTATACCGCCTGTTTTAACATACTCATTCACACATGTTGCTCATTCACACATGGAGGTGGCAGGTAGCCTAGTGGTTAGACTGTTGGACTTGTAACCGGAGGGTTGCAAGTTTGAATCCCTGAGCTGACAAGGTAAAAATCTGTCGTTCTGCCCCTGAACAAGGCAGTTAATCCACTGTTCCCCTGGCGCTGTGGATGTCGATTAAGGCAGCCCCCGGCACCTCTCTGATTCAGAGGGGTTGGGTTAAATGCGGAAGACACAAGGCATTTGGTTGTACAACTGACTAATAATGGTGACTTTGACTTTGCTGGATTTGGGATGTTAGTTGTGGTGAGCAGGTACAAGCCTCAGATGCTCTGAGAAGTAGTTTCCATCGTTCCCTTTCATTCCCGTCAGGGTGAAGCTGGGGCGGAGGGGGTTTGGAGACATCGACCAGCAGGAAAATAAAAGAGAGGCTGCGTCAGACCATCAATGCTTCTGTGTTGGGTCTGCTCTAATTGATGTAATGAATGTGATTAGCTACTATCTGTGCGATCGTAGACCCTGCCCCTCCGCCCCGTCCTGTCCTTATCTACACCGGGCTTCCTGGGCGCTACGCAGCCGGCCCATAATACATCACCATGGCTGGAGACCTCCTCTGTCTCCGTGTCAGGGAGGGAAATGGATGGGCACCAAGTTGCTGTAGTTACCGGACAAAGTCTCACGCACAACACAGAATGGCACAAAGACATACACACATAGCCTAGTCTAAGGCATACATTCTCACTTGAAGCCACACTCACACCCACATCACACAAAAGCATACACACAAATGAATAACCGACAACAACCCATGCGATGCAGTTACTGATGGATAGTTGTACAAAGATTGTATTTTCCTGCACAGCAAATATTTTAAAGCCTGAGAATCAACCTAGGGCATTCTTGATCTGCCAAATGTTTATACCAAACTTTTAAACAAAAAAATGCACTTCTTCTCTTTAAGTTGGTTACTATCCTCTTTGAGTTCTTAAGACTGTCGGACAGGACAGGATGGCTATAAGATTGAACACATGACTGAACACAGAGCATTCTGTTATTAAGCAACATTGTCATCCTGTGGAGGGCAGTTGACTTGCACAGTGGGAAATCCTGGCTATAATACGATTCTGTGGAGTGCACTGCCTCTCTGTGGTTACGAGAAAATAGAATGTCCTTTCATTATTGGTTTGGTAAAAAAAAAAATCCACTCAACTGCACCTATCATTTCTCACCAGCAGGTGGTAGTATGACACCCCACTGACAAGAACACTGGTGCCTTAAGAGAGAGTTCGACATTAAATAAACTGATGATGTGGAATAAGTCAAAGTCAATTTAAAGTCACTGGCTTTAGTGAATTAATCATTGTTTAGATGTATTCATTAATGCTCTGTAATGAGACCTCATAATAATCCATAACACAGAGTCTATCACCATTGTGAGTTTATGGTGGTGGTGTTTACGCTGGTCATCAGTATTGATCACCTAGCTTCTCCATTAAAATTCCCATTACCCATTTAATTGAGTGAAGCTTGTTGATATGTCTATTACAAGAGATACAGGCTGCTTATTAAACCCCTTTGCTGGTCATCTCACCTATGTAATCATTGAGTGAACTTTAACCTCCGCCACTGTGACAATAGCCAACTACATTCTTAAAGAGAGAGAAAAAGAAAGGGATTGTGGAAGGAGCAGGTGAACAGAAAGGGTGATGTCTATGAGATCATTCAAGTATAGAGAGAAGGTAAGAGTGTGGGGGGAGAGGGAAACATATAATTAGTGAGAAATAATCAAGAGAGCAGGTGTACGGACACAGACACAGATAGACAGATAGACATAACGGACAACGTATTGAAGGGTTGACAGGAGTTCAGTCTCTCTGTAGCGGTAACGAGCTGTAGGGGTAACCTCACACCCCTCCACTCCCCTTTGGCCTTCAGCCTGCTCTGCCATTACCGGTTACTGGGGCTCAGAGTTGAGAGGCCTCCTGGTATCCCGGTAATGAGCATGACAGAATTTATCGTTTTGAATTGTAAGTCATTGACATGACTATCAACTGGTCATCTCTCTCTTGACAAACTAAACACCTTCTCGCCCGCTTCGAGGAAAACAACACCGAGCCGCAGACGTGGGCCCCCGCCGCTCACGAGGACTGTGTGCTCCCAATCTCCGTGGCCAACGTGATTAAAACATTCAAGCGTGTAAACCCTCGCAAGGCTGCCGCACCAGACGGCATCCCAAGCCGTGCCCTCATAACATGTGCACACCACTTGGCTGGAGTGTTTACGGAAATATTCAATCTTTCCTGTCCCAGTCTGTTGTCCCCACTTGCTTCAGGATGTCCACCATTGTTTATGTACCCCCTCCTGTACTTCCTGTTTACACATGACTGCATGACTATGCACATCTCCAACTCAATCATCAAGTTTGCTCACGACACAACAGTGGTAGGCCTGATTACCAACAATGATGAGACAGCCAACAGGGAGGAGGTAAAGAGCCCTGGCGGAGTGGTGCCAGGAAAATAACCTCTCCCTCTGTCAACAAAACAAAGGAGCTGATGGTGAACTACAGGAGACAGCAGAGAGAGTACACTCCCATCCACATCGTTGGGGTAGCAGTAGCAGCAGTGGAGAGAGTGAAAAGCTTCAAGTTCCACAGCATGTACATCACAGAGGACCTGAAATGGTCCCTCCACACCAACAGCATGTTGAAGAAGGCGCAACCACACCTCCTCAACCTCAGGAGGCTAAAGAAATTCAGCTTGGCCCCTAAGTCCCTCATGATCTTCTACAAATGCCCCATGGAGAGCATTCCGCAGGGCTGTATCCCCACCTGGTACGGCAACTGCACTGTCTGCAACCGCAGGGCTCTCCAGAGGGTGGTGCAGTCAGCCCAGCGCATCACCAAGGGCACACTACCTGCCCTCCAAGACATCTACAGCAGTGTCACAGGAAGGCCAAGAAGACCTCACAGGAAGGCCAAGAAGACCTCAAGCTACTGCCTGTTCACCCCACTAGCATCTAGAAGGCAGAGACACTACAGGTACATCAAAGCTGGGACATGCCATCAGACTGTTAAACAGTCACCACTAGCTGGCCTCCACCCAGTACACTGCCCTGAACCTTATTCATTGTTACTAGCAGGCTACCACCTGGTAATCTACCCTGTGCCTAAGAGATTGCTGCCCTATGTACATAGAGTCATTGAACACTGGTTGATGTAATAATGTTAACATACTGTTTAATTCACTTCATATTGTATTCTAGTTATGGCTCATCCTATATAACTACCAACCTTTTCTTTTTATATACTGTCCATAATGTCTATACACACCAGTTATATATATCTCTGACTCTGAAATTACTTGTTCTGACATTACTCATTCTGACGTTACTCGTTCTGACGTTACTCGTTCTGACGTTACTCGTTCTGACGTTACTCGTTCTGACATTACTCGTTCTGACATAACTCGTTCTGACATAACACGTTCTGACATTATTCGTTCTGACAATACTCGTTCTGATATTATTAGTTCTCATATTACTCGTTCTGATATTGTTCGTTCTGACATTACTCGTTCTGATATTACTCGTTCTGATATTACTCGTTCTGACATTACTCGTTCTGATATTACTCGTTCTGATATTACTCGTTCTGATATTAATCGTTCTGATTTTACTCCTTCTGACATTACTAATTCCGACATTACTCGTTCCGACATTACTCGTTCTGACATTTCTCATTCAGATATTACTCGTTCTGATATTGCTCGTTCTGATATGTCTTCAAATAATTTTTTAACTCTTGGTTATTGTATTGCCAGATATTACTGCACAGTTGGAGCTAGAAAAATAAGCATTTTGCTGCACCTGCAATAACATCTGCAAATCTATGTACGCAACAAATAAACGTTGATTTGATTTGGTTTTGATTTGTCGTTCTCAACCTCTCCACTTATTTCTTAGCCTGTGTGTTTGTGTGTGTGTGTGCCTGTCTGTACGTCTGTCTACTTGTCTCTCCATCCCTGTCTGTTTGTCGGCATCTTTGGTTATGTTCTAGAGCTTTGATATCACAAAGTTTTATTTTTGTCTCAGTGGCTCTCAACCGCTCAACTTGTCTAGTTAGTCCGTCTGTGAGCCTGTTTGTCTATCTGGATGTTCTAGAAACTTTAATATCACAGCTCAGAACACGAAGAAACTCAGTGACACAGAGATAAGGGAGCTACATAAACAGTTTTCAAACACCTTTTTATGTACTGTATGAGAGAGAACAAAATGAAAAGACAAACATGGTGATGAGAATGTCTGATGGAGGGTTTGACGTCAGGAGATTATAAAAGTCTCTAAGCCCCCTTCTTCATTAGAGACTACACATCACATACACACACGCACACACATACACACACACACACAGACACACGCACACACACACACACACACACACACACACATAGCAACAGCAGCAGCAGCAGTGTCATTAGCCTGTGAGACAGTGGGGAGGGATAGGAGTGTAAAGGTTACATGATAATCAACACTCCCTCTCCACTGTCAACCCAAACAATAAAGAGCTGACATCAATATGCCACATCACTCATCACCACAATACACCCTGGCACCACAGGGGAAAGGGCCCATGAGTACACCCACACTGATTAAACTCTGTGTGTGTGTGTGTGTGTGTGTGTGTGTGTGTGTGTGTGTGTGTGTGTGTGTGTGTGTGTGTGTGTGTGTGTGAAGCTGGAATGCTGAGTATGGCAGGTTGGGTCAGTGCTTTAGGGACAACCATTAGCATGCAGTCATTAAGGCAAAGTGTTGGTGTGTTGGTGTTTGCGGTGTGTGTGGTGTGTGTGTGTGCTTGAGTCTCTGTGTGTATTTGTTAAGACTGACCCAGCTCTGAGACAGGGGCCAGACACTGCCCTTTCAGCCTGATAGAGCTGTCACTGCTTCCTCCACAGCAGAGAGAGTGACTCACACACACACACACACACACACACACACACATTCTTGATATAAAGGTGTATCAATTTATGTAGCATGAGGGAATAGTTAGTAGGATAGAGAGACCATCATTCCAGGTATATTTCACCTGTAGTGCTGTAGTGCTGGAACATACTACAGGACAGACAGGATGACTGATTTTGGTCCGTCTGAAAGCCAAACATTTGGCTGCTGCACCTCTAGATGGCAGTATGACACCACTCCTCTCTCTTACGTATACACCCATACAGGTACATATGAATACACACACGCGCACACACACACACACACACACATACAAAATAAACACACATGGTGATTGATTGCTACGGTTTGGTGTGTGTTTGTGAGGAAATTACCCAGAGGTTCTCCCAAATGCTTCAGCATAGGTAGAGAGTAGAAGTACAGTTGTTTCATTCCCATGTTCTCACTGAAAACAACTTCTTACCGTCTACTCTCCCAAGCAATGTTTCTCATGTTTTATAAGATTTATTTTCCATGTAATTGAACTTGATCAATGCCAGCCAGTGTTATTCTGTGTACATGCGTTGACCTTTCAACCCTCTCTGACGTATCTGGGTCACATGGCAAAATCCAGTCCCCTTGTCTCTCTCTGTCAGAGGTATGTTCATTAGTAGTGTGTTTCTTCCTAGGTGTGTTTAACACTTGCAGGTAGCACTAAGGCGTTGTGTGGTCATGGTAATGTAATGACGTCAGTGTGTGTGTTTGTGTTTTGACATAGAGTGGACTGGCATAAGTACAGACCATCTTCCCCTGGGTAGCATAACCAGCGACCTCTTTCTAAACACACACACACACGCGCACACGCAGGCACGCACACACACATGCACACACCTATGAACTTAAGTATCCAATGAAGAATTAATGTTTGATTGCACCGTTCCCTCAGGCTGTCAACACAAGATAATTTGTCATAAGATTATAATTCATCACTAATTGGTTTG
Organism: Hucho hucho; assembly: GCA_003317085.1. NCBI lineage: Eukaryota > Metazoa > Chordata > Actinopteri > Salmoniformes > Salmonidae > Hucho > Hucho hucho. The sequence goes on from QNTS01001194.1 coordinate 61,533, forward strand.
GCAAGAGGTTTTTGATTAGAATAATTTGCTTATTTAATGCACAAATTTTATTAGGCAGCAAACTTTTTTAAGAGTGTGTATAGATTTAGGGACACACACAAGGTTAAAATGAGAGACTCCTTAAATTGCTTTTTATTAAATTACATTTTCGGGATTAAAAATTGTTGTTTGCTCAGTCATAATGCAGTCTGGCTTTCCATAATTTAGTTAAACAAAACAGGTGAATATACTAATGTTTTTAGATCCCTGAGACTCTGTGAGACTCTGGGAGACTCGGGGAGAGACTTGGAACACAGAAATGCTCATCCCTCACCTCTAAGCCAGGAATACAGGTTCCTTGTGGAACTTCTTCACTTTCTCATTGATTTCTGTTTGTTTCTACTGAGCCTGGAGGCCCTATTTGAATTAGAACAGTTTTATATGACAGTCTCTCTCAGCCACGGTACCTGTTTGTAAATCACTGTGTAATATAGCTATCCCATCATTGGATAGGAAACTGTTGCACTACATATTGTAAATCTTGAGACTCTTACAGTGCAGTGGTGGCCACATCCTCTCTCTTTCTCTGGCATTTAAAAAAGACAAAGGAGAGAAAAGGAGAGACGAGAGGAGTTGTGCTGTAAGGTATGTGTGTTCCTCGTTTTGCTGCCCAATCGATGTGAGAGGACAGTGTCACCTCAGTGTCCACACGTCACTGGAAATTATCCTCACAACACACACATTTTGCTCTTTCTGTTGTGTGTTTTCCTCCGAGCCAAAAGCAGACAGAGAGAGCGTAGGGGTGTGTGTAGGTTATCATCCGAACTCTGAGCTGGCCTTATCAGCTAGTCTCCTGAGGAAGACAGGGGGAGATTATCAGTCCTGCCAGCCAGCTGTGGTGGTGGCGAGAGGGGAGCGATGGGTGGCCAGATAGCACCCCTCTTCACACACACACACAAACACACACATTGCCAGAGAGACACTGTTAAAGGATTTGGCAGCCGTGGTGGAGCCGTCAGACAACCAATCACAGGATCGATGGCAGCCGTGACTTGGCCAATGACCCGCGCTGTTATCACTGCTGGCCATCCTCTCTCCCTTCAACTCACCATCCAATTCATTCTCCCTCCGCGCTTATTTTCTTTTCTCTCTCACTCTAATTTTTTTCTTGCTTCCGCTCTCATTCAGGCCATTTTCCTCTATCTAAAACTTTTCTTTCTTCAACTCCCTCCCTCTCTCTTTCCTCCCTCTCTGCTCTCTCTCTTTCCCTCTCCCCTGGCATGGTTAGTGTGGTCTAATGAATCTGGGGTCTCAGGGCAGGCTCTGCAGGGCTGATTAGGATCCTCATTAAAGAGAGGACCAGACAACCCTCCAACCCCCCCTCCATCCCTCTTTTTTTCTCTCCTCCGCCCCTCCTCCCCTCCTCCCTCTGTCGTCCGTGCACCCTGCCCTGTCTCGCAGAGTGGCATTTTTAATTACCAGACCTCATCATATAAAAGCATGTAATGCATTAGAGGAGTACATCCGTATCAGTGTGTGTGCGTGTGTGTGTGTGTCTGTGTGCGTGCGTGCGTTTATGCGTGTGTGCGAGTGTTTATGTGTATTCACTATATATAGGCAGAGTATCAGTGGATATAAACCCAGTGCACACCTGGTCTAATAAGGAATGAGTAAGGAATGAGTACCCTGTGGCTGTTAAGGTTGACCAATAGCTGACATGTAAAGTCTCCACAGAGAAAGTACACAAATAACAGCCTCATTTAACTTTGTTTCTAATTTTACAATCCCCTGCCAACTTCTAATAGGCTATAATGAATAAAGAGTAACTACAGTTGAAAAAAGGGACAGACCAAGTTGAATGGTAATGGGAGAGAGACAGAAAAGTACGGAGGGAGAGAAATGCAGGGGTAGAACAGCTGAGAAAGAGATAGAGAGAGAGTTGTAGGGTTGTTCTGGGTTAGCCATATTCAAATGGGATCAGTATCAGTATAGCTGCACAGAATGCTGAGGGACAAAAGATAAATCTGATTATGTTGCCTGAAAAGACAAATCTCCCTTGTTCTAGTGTTGAAAACATTACTCTGGGAGATATAGAGCAGAAGACAAAAGAGAGAGGGAGGGAGGGAAAGTAGAAATTCAGTGATAGGAGAGTAATGGAATATCATTCTTCCATCTCTCTCTCTCTCGCTCTCTCTCTCTCTCTCTCTCTCTCTCCTCTCTCTCTTTCTCTCTTTCTCTTTCTCTCGCTTTCTTTCTCTCTCTTTTTTTCCGCGTGTACGCATATGTCTCTGTAGATCCCCTGTCATGGCAGTTAGCTATCCAGTCACCCTGATGAAAGGGGATCGATGCCTACCTCAGGAGATGTTTATCACCTGACAGACACTCAGAACAAATCTAGTCATATCTGACTCTCCCAAACGGAAACAGACAACAGAAAAGAGGCATGTCCCCCCTCCCACCTCCCTTCCATACAGCAGCAGAGACCAGAGACAGGGGGAGTCATCTGCCAAGGGGTTCAAATGGTACTGTTTAGTACTGTACTGTAGGTGGTAGAACTGTTGTTTTTTCACAAATCTGTTCAGTGCTCAACCAACTCTACACCCATCCATGTCTACAGAAACACAGTGTAGATACCAACCTGATTCTGAACCTGACCCTACCTCCTCTCTCTCTTTTCTCCTCCCCTCCTCTCTCCTCCCGTCCTTTCTCCTCCCCTCCTCTCCTCCCCCTAACCTGTCAGAAGACATCAGGGTATCGGAATTGCTCACTGACTCGAAGAATAATCAGAGAGGGGTAGAGAGGGAGGGATGGAGGGGTAAACACACACAGACAAACACAGACACACACACACACACAACACACACAGACACACACAGACACACACAACACACGCACGCACACATACAAGTGGCAGAAAGTCGCTGTTACGCTCTCTAATTCCTGCCTCTCTCCTCTTGTACGGTCCAGTAATTAAAGTCCATTAAGAGTGGCATTTGAGACCGCCGAGCCTCTGCCGGAAAAACAACATAGACACCGATAAAAATGCACCCAATTAGACAGCGTCTTCTCTAGACATGATCACATCTGACCATTGAGAGAGACGTGGGTTCACTACGTCTCAACAAGCCTAAACTTTGAAGTCCAGCTAGAAGTTCATGGAAGTTTTCTTTTAGTCTAGGGTTTGTAACGGTTGAACACACCTCTAGAATTAGGAGAGATCGCGCGTTACAGGGGTAGAGATGTGAGGGAGTTGTGTGTTTTACCAACAGAGTAGCATTTGGGGTATTACAGAAGAGGGATCAGACTTTTGGACTCCTCCTTTCTCCAGTTAAGGATCAGTGTGCTGTCCTTCGCTCATCTCTCTGTCTCTCTCATCTCTCTCCCTGCGGTGCCACTGAAGCCACCTTCACACAAAGCCATCTTCACTTGGTGGTCTTTATCAGTGACTGAGGCTGTCCCTATTAGCATACTCTGCACACCACCGATAAAAGACCTCATGACAACATCTCAACATCCCCACTAATGTCTTTTTTCATCTCCTTTTTATAATGAAGGAAGGATGGAGGAATGAGGGAGAGGGGGATAGTAGGAGGGAGGGTGTTAAGCAGAAGAGATGGGACAGGCGCTGGTATTTCAGTTTCCCCCTCCCTGGTTGGACATTTAGCAGTGGAAGGGTTGCGTTTATGTCTGTCAGCGTGCGGCTTTGGCTCCCGTAGCTACGCTAACCCAGGGCCGCTAAATGTCACTCTGCGCATTAGCATTTAGCCGCGCCACACGCCTGTCAATCTGGTTTTATCTCGGACCACCCCCAGCCCCCCCTAGCCCTCCCTGGCTGGCTCACTGTACCAATAAGGCAGCCATTACTCATCCATACCCCAACACATGTCAAACCACACTAATTGCTTTCAATCATCCCTCTGCCGTTCGGAATTCCTCTAGTCTAGTCTATATGCAGTCTATACGTCTCTCTTGAACATGGCAGCCTGAGGTGTTCCACGGGAGATGTACCCACATATCAATATGCATGTAGAAGTACTAGCTGTCTGTTAAGTTTTGGGTCGATTGTTAGTTTTATGATATGCTGAAGTCATTGATTGACCCATTGTTAATGAAGATGTAAAGTAAAGTTGGCCAACTGCAATTTACCAAAGTCTGCTAAAATCAGAAGCTGTCAGAACGCTTCCTCGTAACCAACTGGCTCGATAGCATTATTACATTTCTGTACTCAGAGTTCACCGAGAAGATTTATCATACAGTGGGTGTATTTCTAATATTGTATCCAACAGTGAAGCTCTTCGTTTGTTTGTTTGGTGGCAAAATATGAATTAACTGGCTGACATTTTGTTGAGGAAGGACATCGATCTGCCAGCCATCTAAAGTGCCTCTGCTTCTTTCTCCTGTTTCTCCTGTTTCTCCTGTTTCTCCTGTGAACAATGGCTGAGAGGGCCATATGTGTCCACTTCACACACCTCGCCCGCGCACACACACAAACGCATACATGGGAGCACGTGCACACGCACAGTCACAAACACACACACACTTCCCAGCGTGCATGATTACCTAACCACTCATATCACAGTGTCATGTGTAAGACTGTGTTAGCCTGCATTTTGTTTCAGTCTCTCTATTTAACAGTGTAATAGGTGCTGAGTATGGCTCACCTTCACTAAATGGGTAAGGACTGTGGAAACAGAGTGCATTAACGTAAGCTGTTCAAACAGATATGCTATAGCCACCTCTCCTCCCCTTTTCTTCTCACTATTTCTGCAAGGGATGAGAGTAACAAAGGGAGAAAGAAATAAATAAAGAGAGAGAGAGAGAGAGAGAGAGAGAGAGAGAGAGAGAGAGAGAGAACAGAGGGTCTGGGCTCTCAAACCAAACAAAGCTTTAGGCCTTCAGCCTGTGTTCAGCTTGTGTTAATATTACCCAACACTGTCTCATTACCAGCGCCCTTACAAGAGCAGATTGAAGCGCCCTGTTACTTAACCAATCAAAATAATGTAATTACAATGAAATAATGGCCATGGCTCCAAAGTTAAGCCATTGAAGGAGAAGATAGGGAGTGAATGTGTTTACTGGACCCAAGAGGCCTGCAGGAGGCTGTGAAATACAGACTGGAAGACAGAAATTAATCCAACAGTCTTCATGCCTTCCACTCCACCAACTGTCGCTTTTCACACACAGTCTGGGAGTGAGGGGACATGTTGTAAGGGGGAGGGAGGAACTGGTGAGACAGGCCGAGTGTACAGTGTGTTTTTGTTCCTGTTTTAAACTGTATGTGATTACGTGAGTGTATAGTGTTGTTGTGAATGTGTAGGGGTGTAGGGGGAGGGGGGGTGTATGTGCGTGTGTGCATGCTTGTGTGTGTGTGTGTTTGTGCGTGTGTGCGTGCAAGTGTGTGTGTGTGTGTTTGGCCTGCTCTCCAGTTATTGCTTTTGAAGTTGTTAATTAAACCCTCAACCATCTGGTAGCTCAATGACATTACAGAGAAAATCTCACCAATGAAAAAACATGAGTGACTGACTAAATGAATAAATAAATAGATTAATAATTAAATAAATACTCAACTCTTGTCTGCATGAGGGAGGAACAATACATTGTATTAATGTAAATTCCATGCTCCGCTCTCACCCTGTGTGTGTGTGTATGTGTGTGTGTGTGTGTGCGTGTGTGTGTGTGTGTGTGTGTGTGTGTGTGTGTGTGTGTGCGTGTGCATGTGTTTGTGCCTTCAAGCTTCTAGGTGAATCAAAGACAGCTGTCATTATGTCAACCTTTGATCTCTCTCTCTCTCTCTCTCTCTCTCTCTCTCTCTCTCTCTCTCTCTCTCTCTCTCTCACTCTCTCTCCCCCTCACTCTCTCTCTCTCTCTCTTTCTGCCATTCTCTCTCTCTCTTTCTCTCGCTCTCTCTCTGTCTATTTCTCTCTCTCACTCTCTCCCCCCCCACTCTCTCTTCTCTCTCTATCTGACAGAAGGATGTGTCACATGCTGTGTGACTCCATGCAGGGTGGAAAATAAACATACTAATTTACATATTTTAAAGCAGACATTGCTTTATGTTTAATAATAGCTATCAAATTTGATTGTCTCTCATATTACTTCAATTTTATTAGAACATATGGAAATATTTATAGAGCGCGGGATTTATGGAACATCACAAAGCTGTAATTAAATCAATTATCCCAGTTCTTATAATAACATCAAATATACTGTACATTAGATCATTGAAATCCATATGCATTGGAATTCATATATCTTAATATCCATGATGGATAAATCCCCATGTAAATAGCTAGAATTGGGCTCTTGTGACTCTCTCACGAGGTCTATTTCATCACAATAAGTCTATACTCTGCGTGTGTTCATTAAGTGTAACCAGGCCATGGATTAGAGAAGGAGACCAGTGGAATTGAATTAGCTAGCGCTCTTGTGGAAATCATATACATCCCTGGAAGACAGCCACTAGAAGACTATTCTGAGGTAACTAACAATAACACTATCTTTGTATGAGACTCTGACATGGGCTGTGTCTCAAATGGCACACTAAAACCTAGATGCAGTAGTGCACTGCTTTTGACCTGGGCCCATAGAGCTCTGGTCCAAGGTAGTGCTCTATCAAGAGAATAGGGTGCTATTTGGGACGCAGACTTGATCTTTATTATGTTCAATAGTTTTGCATTCCTTTGTCTTCTTTTTGGTGATAGTAGGGAACCTTTCAACATTGCAATCAGTGTATGAGGGAGGCAGGAAGAGTTGCCAAGACACTGAGCTGTCAGTGAAAGATGAAGCACTCCAAATAGATATGTATATTTCTGAAGCCATTTTTATTCACTGGTGGTGAGAGTGGAACACAGTGTATGGGTCTGTCAGAAACCAAGGAGTCACATACAGTACGTGTGGACGCCGAAGACCCATAACCAAAATGTTAACAATGTTGAGAGCAATCAGTAATTATCTAGGTCAGTTATTTCTTAGCATAGCTGTAGCATCTATACAGTAGTGTAAAAGTACTTAAGTCGTTTTTTAGGGTATCTGTACTTTACCATTTATATTTTTACCATTTAACTTTTTATTTTACTTCACAACATTCCAAAAGAAAATAATGTACTTTTTAGTCCATACATTTTCTCTGAAACCCAAAAGTACTTACCAGGACAGAAAATTGTCAATTTATGCGCTTATCCCTGGTCATCCCTACTGCCTCTGATCTGGCGGACTCACTAAACACACATATTTCATTTGTAGATGATGTCTGAGGGTTGGAGTGTGCCTCAAGAAAATGGTTCACTCTGGTTTGCTTAATATAAGGAATTTGACTTTTGATACTTAAGTATATTTTAGCAATTACAGTACATTTACTTTTGATACTTAAGTATATTTAACACCAAATGCTTTTAGACTTTTACTGAAGTAGTGTTTTACTGGGCCACTTTCCTTGAGTCATTTTCTATAAAAGTATCTTTACCTTTACTCAAGTATGACAGTTGGATACTTTTTCCACCACTTCATCTATACTTGTGTGGTATATATCTCTCACATTGAGAAGAGAAGGAAGCCACTGAAGGTGTTGTGGGGATCTGAATTATCACAAAGACTTTTACCTGAGGGGAGTTTCATATACACAATGTCCCCCTTCTCCAGCTCTAGAGTCAGTGCTTCGGCCAGATATTGCTGTGATTCACCATTATTGTATTCCATGTTATACATAAATTCTCTGACTATTCCTAAACAACATGAAAGTCACATAGCAGTGAATCTAATGTAGTAAACTCCTCTCACTGGGGCAGTAAAGGTACCTGCAAAATTAGAGGAAATTATTATAATTCAGGAATCATCTAACGTTAAGTTATAAAATACTGAACTTCCCCTTTAATGTCATTCCTCTGTCATTGGGCCTGGAGATTGTCTTGACCATGTGACCTGGCCAGGAAAAACCCCTGGCCCTGATAGACACTAGAGCTGTGTCTTAGTAAAATGACAGTAGAGCAGTAGCTTGCTCTATATAGGATGGATTGGTTCTGCCAGTATACCTGTAATTGGACTGTAGGCCTGGCTGATGTCAGTGAGGGCCTCCTTGTAGACCATTCAGTATTGAAGGGTCCTAGTTCTCCATCAGCAGATAAAGCAGCAGAGGATGCCATATTCGGTATGTCTGTATGACATTCGCATGAGCGATAAATTCAGTTTATTACAAAGATTAGAATCTCTGAAAGTCTGTAAAATGCCAAGTCTATCTTACCTGCATTCTCTTTCTGCAGGTCCTCCACTTCCTTCTCACTGATACTCTTCCAGGACTGAAATAACACAGACAAACAGAGTAGTCTATTTACAACACAAGCTTTTACACAATAGTAGGCATCTAATAGTCTTTTTCTAATTTCCGTGATTTTACTTCATTACCTGTGTTCTCATTCTGAATAGCTGACACTGTGGCCTTCAAGGCTAAAATATAATAGAAACATTCAAGTGAGGTGAAAGAACACAGCAGAATATGACAGTCAGCTGCTAGGTAACACTTGATTCAACATTATTATTGCACTGTTCATAAGGCTTTACAGTAACGTGCTATTTGTCTTTCTCTTTATTACCTGCAGTCTCTCTCTCGCTGGCTGTCACTCTGGCCCCCATGACTGCCAGGTACAATGCCTGTTCTGGAATCATGGGAAGAAAATACATTTCAGCAGCTGTTGATTTTCCACATAGTAAAGTAAATCAGAATGTTCCATGTTTCCACCATGACTTACATGCACTCACATCTTCACCGGCTGACAGTCTGGCCACCAAGTCTGAAATTAAACATTATAGTGACATAGTAGGAATCATAAAGAACATGTCATTCAACTGATAAAGCAGCTATATAAAACTAACAATGTCATAAACATGGAAATAAACAATCAACTGTCAAAGACTGTGGAAGACCACATAGTTCAACAGCAATTTGCTTTAATGTTGCCACAAATTATTTAAGTTCTGGCTGCATGTACCGGTGTTGTCTCTCTCCATTTGCTCCAGCTTGTACTTAGTCAACAGGAGTTCAGTTTGGGTGGCACACTGCTCCCCTTTCAGCTCATCCACCTGCTCCCCTGTGTACCTCAGCTGAACTCTCTGATCCACCACCATGTCTCTCAGCGCTCTCAGCTCAGTCCAGATGCCATGGGTGGTGGTTTGGCTGGTCGTCTGTCTGTGGGTTGTTGTTGTGTCTTCATCCAGCTCTCTCACCATGCTCTCTCTCCCTACACTGTGACCCTTCTGGGTTGATGTCATCCTCTCTGATCCCTCCACTCTCTCCCGGGACCCATTCCCTAAACAGACAGAATAGCAACACCAGCAGAACTGTAGTTCTTCTCATGTTGACAAATCAAATCAAATCAAATGTTATTTGTCACATACACATGGTTAGCAGATGTTAATGCGAGTGTAGCGAAATGATTGTGCTTCTTGTTCCGACCATGCAGTAGTATCTAAGTAATCTAACAATTTCACAACAACTACCTTATACACACAAGTGTAAAGGAATGCGATTGTGTCATCTGTGGACCTGTGGGAACAGCAGACTGGGATAAGGATTGATTGAATATGTCCGTAAACACACCAGCCAGCTGGTCTGCGCATGCTCTGAGGCAGCCTTGCGAGGGTTAACACATTTAAATGTTTTACTCACGTTGGCTGCGGTGAAGGAGATACAACACCCTTCTCCGGAATGTCCCCTTCTTTGTACACACACTTCTCTTAGGTAGCCTGAGTGCCAGTCTGTTTGTGCTATCATGCCAACTATCCTGTGCTATCCTTGTCTATCATTGGCTTGTTTGTCTTAACAAGGACCACAATAGAGTTGGAAAGCGCACAAACAGATCTGGGACCAGGTTACCTCTTTAGGTAACCACGACGTGAGAATTTGACATATGCGTTGGATGGGATATGTGAAAGTACAGCCCAAGGTCTCTGATAAAGCATTGATAGAGTTGACCTCACATAAGCTCATACAAGTCTATGGAACATTCAGGAATCTGTTCCTGACAAGACATGTATTAATGTTGTTGTGTTGTTTTACAGCTTATATTCAGATCTACAGATCTACAAACCTACTACTCAGGCACTGAGAAAAAGACAGACAAAGTGTAAATTGCAGTTGTTTGTGTTTGGTGAGTGGCTCAGTGCATGACTGTAAACCACGGACTTCTCCAAAGGGCCATTGCATAATGAGACATTGAGCAAGAAAAATGGGTTGTGAGATTACAGTACAGAAAAATATTCATGAGAGCAGCATAGAGACCTACGTTGACGTCTTCAGGGAGTAAAAGAGAAAATATAATTTGATGTGAGCAGGGAGAGATGAGAGAGGGTTGAAGTAGGTATGGTGAAGTAGGTATGGAGGGAGAAGAGAGGTGAGATAATGAGTGCTGAAAGAAAGAAAGATGGATAGAGCTGGAGGTGCTGCTTTCAGGGTCCTGCCAGCTGCACATCAGAGGGGCAAGAGATCCAGAGAAAAAATCATGGAGTTTAGCTATAGTAGCCTGCAAGACACACACACACACATACTTACACATAACCCCCCCACCCCCTCCCACACACACACACAGAGACACACACACACACACATACTTACACCGTTCCATTTTTGTGAATATTGGAAAATACTGTGTTTCAGATAAATTGTAGGCAGTTTGTAGAGAACTGAGAATCAATAATCAGAGTTTTCTCTCTCACATTGAAATATATTTTGGTCTTCTCTGTGATGAGTTTCCATTAGACGCCATTAAACTTGTACGATAAGAGCCCTCTGAGGCTCGACAATGCCTGCATTAGGGTCTGCCTGGAGCTGCCCGCGTGGGAGCACTAACAGTGGGCCTAAAACACAGAGATCCACTGGCTTTATCAAACTGTGTGGAGCTCATTAGAATGACTAAGAGCCGGAATGGAGGCCCTTGTGTGAAAGCCATAATGGAGAAAAGGCTCTTGTCTGAGCTGTAATGGAGGCTCTTGTGTCTAGTTGCACTCCTCTCTCCACTGCATAGTACAGGCTTGAGCTGCAACTGCTGGGCTGGAGAGAGCTGACCTCTACAGAGTGGACCACAAGCCACCTATCACATAAAAGCTATTGTACTGTACCATCATTACAGGGGTCAAAGGACAAAATGATTTCCTTGCTTCTGAGTGGCTGCCTCAGAAGTCAATCAATGCAAATGGAGGAGGGGTCAGACACAAGTGGATTATGATGGAATTAATTTTGTCAGGGGATGCCTGAATGAATGTTGTTGCCAGCCCTGGCCTTTATCTCTTTGCATGTCAGTTAAGAAGAAATTCTTATTTTCAATGACACCATACCTGTGGGTTAAGTGCCTTGTTCATAACAACAGATTTGTACCTTGTCAGCTCGGGGATTTGAACTTGCAACCATTCAGTTACTAGTTCAACGCTCTAACCACTAGGCTACCCTGCCGCCCCAATACTCACTAACACTACCAATATCAGTTTAATATACTCTTATTACTTTTTCCTACTAGTTTTTCCACACAAACAACAACCTCTTGAATCTATTTCAGATTTTGTGATTAACTTCTGCTGTCTGTCATAGCAGGGTTTAATATCGGAGGTATTTGCTGTTGCCACCCTGCTCTTTATAAATATCTCTGAGTGTGGTTGGTTGACTAAGCAGGCAGAGCCACATTTATTTTCTAGCATGTTAAATATTACTAGTGCTGGTTTAATGTGAGCTTATTTTGGGGGTATTGACATTTAAGAAGAACGTACTGTATGTGCGTGCGTGTTTTAGTGTGTATGTGTGTATGTGTATCTTTTTAGTGTGTATGTGTATCTTTGTCTGTGTGTGTGTGTGTATCTGTCTCTCAGTGTGTGGGCATATGAGCTGCGATGCTGTTGCACGGGCTTATCGATTTCATGCCCTCCTCTCACATCTATCCACATCTCAGACTCCCCGCCTCCACGCCTTCCTCCTCCCTCTCCTCTTTGCTTTGTTGCCCTGGGCGATGGTTTGCCTCGGTAACCACCATCTGAGCAGGAAGTGGGAGGTGGCCTGGAGAGCGGGGCTCCCGTGAGTGTTGCGTAAGGCAGTCATGTGACCGGGCCTTCGATCGGCGCCCAGCGGGCGGGGTCAAGGTTCAGCCCTATGGGGCTTGTTCTCAGCTGGCTTTAAAAAGCTAAAGGAGGATGTTAAACACCTCATCTATCCACACTGCTCCTCAGAGACACAGAGCCTGGAACATTCTACAACCCCTGGTTCTCTTCTCACATGGAGGGAGGAAGGGAGGGAAAGAGAGAACAGAGCCTGGAACATTCTACAACCCCTGGTTTCTATTCTCACGTGGAGGGAGGGAGGGAGGGAGGGAGGGAGAGAGAGAGAGAGAGAGAGAAAACAGAGCCTGGAACATGGAAGGGAGGTAGGGAGGGGTAGAATGAGCAGAGAGAGCGCAGAAAGAAAACTGTATGAGATAACTTTTCTTTACAGATGTAGGGATGTAAAAGAGGGCTCAGACAGATTTCTGTGTTGCTGTTTTGAAGTAGGCCAGAGGCTCCTGTTGTGAGGATGGGTTATTTTCAGCATCTCTTTTCTATGGTTGGAAACCTTCATGACATTCACAGAGAGGCCAGGTTATGCAGGAGATCATTCATATTGTTACAGTACTCATGACAGATGGCCCTGCTTCCTGGAAAACTAGGCCTTTAGTACAACAGAGAAATCACAATCAATAACTGTTGTTGTTAAGCTGCAATGCAAATGCAGCAGTTATACTGTATGTCAGCAAGTTTGAATGTGATAACACATTTTTTTATGCACATGCCTATGTTGTGTGTTCACATGCGCAGTATGTGTATATCCAGTGTGTGCAGATGTGTGCATGCATGGATGTGTGTGTGTGTGTGCCATTATCCTCTCCTTGCTGAGCTTTATGTGTGTAATTCCCTGCTCCCCTCTCTGTATTCGCAGGTGATCCTGCTGACTGGGCCAAGCCTCCACATTCAATAAGAATGGGACTGTTCCCAGGCTCTCTCATGCATTTTTAAGCTCTCTAACACAGAACACTTTACTGGCTGGGAGCAGCATAGCCAAGGACCAAGAGCAGGGCTGGGTAATGTGTTTGTGTGCTTCTGTGTGTGCATGTGAGTTAGTGCCTGTGCCTCAATGCATGTGTGGGTGACTACAGTATATATTCATATGGAACTGAATTTCTTTCTGCACTAATGGCATTCATTTCAATCTCTCTTCTCTGTCGTCCTTGCTGTTTATCCATTCTGTATCCCCTCTTCACAGTGCTCACACCCATTGCCCATCCACCACCTCCCCACCCAGGTAGTATTCCCTCTGGCCTGGCCTGGTCAGCTGGTCTCCTGACCCTGTTTCATGCTGGGCCAACAACCTGCCAGATCAGTGACACAGACAGCCAAGGGCGCTATGATTACACCATGCCTCTGACTACACCATGCCTCTGATTACACCATGTCCTGCTTCATCTCTCTCTCTCTCTCTCTCTCTCTCTCTCTCTCTCTCTCTCTCTCTCTCTCTCTCTCTCTCTCATCCCTCTTCCTCTCTGACTTCATAGCCAGTGTGAGGAGGTAATACAGCTTAGCCAGGGTGTGTATCATGCAGCTTTCCTTGTGATGTCTAATCAATATACATTCAAATAGGGGTGTAGGATGAACCAACTGGTTGTGGTAGTTCTGCCACCTAGTGGTTTGATAGTGGGAAAAAAACACCAGTCCACCATTTGCCACTAAACTTACCAGATGTGGTGGTGCTCGTGAATAGCTGTCCATCTTTTAAATTGTGTGTCCATCGTTAAAACATTTCTCTGCCCTCTACTGCTCTCTGGACTGGAGCCACGTCACCTCACTTCGAGCCCATTCTGAACCAGCCCTGTCTCCCTCTGTCTGGGTCTCAAACTAAATTGATTTCAGGGAGAGTCACTGACTGGATGTCTTGGAAGCAGAAACAAAAGGCATTGTTGGGAGCCAGCAGTGGTTTAGGGTATATAATCGTATGGCAGAATCCCGATTTCAGATCACCTGATAGTCAGATGATAGCGGACCGTTGCTTGAAAGGATGGTCCCACTATGAGTTATCACTCATTCCAAGAGTCAGACTTGATAAAAAAGACTCCCTTGTTTCTTGTTTTGACGTGGGGAGTGTTACATTGTGGCTTGTAGTGCAACGGTTTAGAGCAGGCTCACTTTGAAATTGAAGATGTTCTACCTTGCTCTTGCACTCCAATCACCATAGAGATCATGTTTAATTACTATAGGGGCTAAGTTAAATAAAGGTTAAATAAAATAAAAATTACTATAGGGGCTATGTCATCAACCTTAAAAGTTCCAGAATGGGGTGAAAATGGCAGCTATATTGGTCAGGGAGAAATCCAAACCAGTCTGATTGAAATGAATGGCAGTAGAGCCATAATCCTGCAGGAAAATAAAAGTATGGAATATAATATATCAGAAATGGTGTATTTATAATTACTGTAAACCGAAGGTGTTCTCATAAAATTATAAATGCAGTTTATACCGATTTTATTTAAAAAATGTATTAAATAGCCTCTAAAATATATAGAAACAGACCATAAATGTCTAAAATTTTGTTTTCTTGGAAAGCTGGGAGTGTTATTATATTTACAAGTCCTATCATCAACTGATTTCAGCCAGTGTTTGGCCGTGGATTGGCTGCATTATTTGAATGGAATGTTGGCATATTGGAACTGAATTCGAAAAATAAATATTCCTCGTAGACTGTCTGGCTAGCTAGCTAATAAACATATAGTGCAGATAAATTCCTTTGCAGAATATCTTATCAGAGTATTGGCAAACCATGCTTGACCAACTCCCTGACCAAAATGGCTGAACTTTATCCCATCATAAGAAGGTTCATGACCATTCAAGTATTCTAATTCCTAATTCTATGCAAATCACAATCAAAACCTTGTGAGGCTATCGCCCAGTCTCTTCCAGTCTTTTTACTCCATTCCTATTACACTCAGTATCATACAACTAAACCTCTGTTTCACTCTGTCTTAGTGGAGCACTTGACCAGATGTGCACAGTGTGTGTGTGTGTGTGTGCATGTGTATGTACGCATGCATGTGTGTGTACGTATGTTTGTGTGTGTGCGTATGTACGCATGTGCATGCGCATGTGTGTGTGTGTGAGTGCGTGCGTGCGTGCGTGTGTGAGGTCCAGTCAGGACACAGCTGTCAGGCTCTCTCCTCAGTTGAAACAGTGCTTTCTCTCTCTGCCTCTGTAGTTATTCAACTAGAAACACCTGCTCCTGATCCGTATGTACACCTGAGTCCACAGCCCCTCTAAAATAACTGGGTGCTGTATAACTGGGTGCTGTATAACTGGGTACTGTATAACTGGGTACTGTATAACTGGGTGCCGTATAACTGGGTGCCGTATAACTGGGTGCTGTATAACCCCTCTCTGGAGGGATGTCATACTTACCACTGGTAGGGGGTCAGTTCAAAATAAATTAGCATAGCTATGGGCATTTTTCTGTAAGTTGAACTGCTTCACTGAACTTATGCTATTAGACACGATTTGATATATGTTAAAAGTTTTAGAACTTTATCTTACTACTTTAACTTTTCTTTTAAGCTGGAAAGTCAGTGACCTCCTGTGTAGCTACCTCTATCTACCTCTATCTACCTCTGAATGTACCTTGACTTGTGGCTTTCCACAGCTAAGAGTTCCTGTTACATCCTGTTTCATGCCCAAACAGGAGTGTCAAAAGCCACAGGTCCGCTCCAAAAAGGAGGCGCAGAACGCTGAGAGGCATCCCAGCGTTTTTAACAGGAACCACACTCTTCTCTCCCTCCTCTCCCCTTTCCAATCTCCCACACAGCAGTCTCTCTGCCACCGCACAGAGTTACTCATCAACTCACTTGAGGCGCGCCGGCGTCTGAAAACGCCTTTGTTTTGGTTATAGCTGCTGTAAATATACTGGGAACAGTAGGGGAACGTTGCAGTGTGACAGCCAGGTATATAGAGCAATTTGTTGAAGATGGTTCCATTCTGCCGCAATAATTAGACTCCTCTATTAGTTTTATGGCAATAGAGATGGGACAGATGCCTTGTTCTCAATATCTCGTGTTTCAGCACAAACAGTCGTTTATATAATCATTTATAATTGATGGTATGAATTTCATTTCCCCAATTACCATATAAAACAATATGCAAAGAACATAAAAAACGAATCGACGCGATAAACATAATGAACAAGATATACACACAAATAGGCTACATGAATTAATGGCATGGTTGTTAACAAAACGCCAGATTTCAGGTTACCAGTCATGCCTTAGTGACTGTGGTATCCCAATACATGAGGACCGTAGGTGCCCCATCATATCTCACCCAACCACTCTCAGCACCCTCAGTCATCATTAAAATACCTCTCCACGGACTCAGCCTGTTGTACTCAGAGGTGCTCCAGACCTTTGATGTCCACTCAGAGAGAATTCAAATGACGCCTCTAGCCCCTCTTACCTTCTCAGACACACTGTTTCATTGTCAAAGCTCCTAGTGGCCTTAAGGGAATAATCCATTTCAAGTCTGTTTTGAGGGGCAATGTTTCAGTGCACCTGATGTGTTTTATTATCTGCAACGTGTTTTTGAATAGAAGAGCTATAACATATTTCCCACTTTGACCTGGCTAGCAGTAGCCATATGGTGTATTCAGATCTATCTCTGAATGTCAGAGAGAAAAGCAATGCAACGAGAGACTTAGAGACCAATTTGACCAAGACATAAACACTGTTCTAGAAAAGTAATTGTAATACCTACAGTGGGTTTAGTTGCTACAGTAATAGTTCAGTGTGTGTGTGTGTGCCACTCAGACACAGATGGCTAATGAATTCTTGTTAAAGCCATTACAGAGATTAGAATGAGACGTACTCCTACCTGGTGACGATAAGTTGAGAAAGAACCATAATCAGAGAGCACTATTAGTCACTGCTTCTCTATCTCTCTACTCTGCCTTCATCTCTCCATCTATGACCTATCTCCTCCTTCACTCCTCCTGTGTGTGTGTGAATGTCTAGATGTGTGTGGTTGTGTGTGTGTGTGTGTGTGTGTGTGTGTGTGTGTGTGTGTGTGTGTGTGTGTGTGTGTGTGTGTGTGTGTGTGTGTGTGTGTGTGTGTGTGTGTGTGTGTGTGTGTGTGTGTGTGTGTGTGTGTGTGTGTGTGTGTGTGTGTAATAGCGAATGTAGATTAAATAATTCTAGCAGCACATGTAAAGGTTAGGGTTAGTGCTTATGTGAAGTGTCTGTGAATGGAGCCAGAAGGCACAGCTGTCCTTTCCCTGACTCGCTGACTGCGCTTTGACAGGCTGGGGTGCTCCAAAACCATGTTCCAGTCCACCACACATACACGAATGCATGCACACACACACTCACACACACACACTCACACTCATTTTTCTCTCTCTCTGCCAGGGTTAGAACAGACCAACACATCCATACACATTGAAGTATGTCTTAGTCAAAGGGACGGTAGAATTCTCTCTCCATGGTGATTGTGTAGCAGATCACTCAATTACTAATTGAAAATGCACTTAATGTGTCTTCACCAACCATTGATTGGCAATTTGAGTCAAAGCCAGACATATAGTACATTGTTCTTTTTCCCCCATTCCCCTCAGAACTTTCCTCCCATTCTCCAGTGATGTATGTATCTGCATATCCAACCCCCAGTTCTTATTCACTACCCCAGTGCCTTACCTTCAGCTTGACAAGCCCCCCATCCTATCCAGCCCCAGTTCCCCAGAAAAGTGATCCTCTACCATATAATAGTGCCCTATACACTAGTGATCTTAAATTCTCCCATTAGCCTGACTCTAGACTCTGTTGAGGTAGAGTTGTACTCTGCTGCTTTGTGTCACCGGGCCGTTGACAGTTACAGTGACAGTGTTTGTGAGTCAGTGACTCTATCTGCCCTGTGCCGCTCAGCGCTGGAGATGCTATCGATTAGCGCTCTGGCTCTTCTCACTGATGTGTCACAGGCATCCCCATTGTGTTGAGGTGATGGAGACGGAGGCACAGCAGAGACCCACTGCAGAAAAACATACTCAAATGTCAGGGTTCAGGCTTGTGTGTGTGTGAGGTGTGTGTGTCAGGTTTTGATCAATAGGGTTTTCTCGGGTTGTGAAGAAGGGTAGCGGCCTTTCACAGGAAGTGTGTGAAAGCAGGATGTGACTGTCATTGGAAAGAGAGAGAGAGAGAGAGGGAGACCCCCCCATTTGCCTTTAAAAAACAAGTATCCCCTGTGTTGCATACTCACCTTGCCCTCTACCCCACATTACAAAACAACACCAGGCATCACAATAACCAAAACCTCACCACTTCTACAACTGTATATCCAACCCATTATCCTCAGCTGTACAGACCCCCCCCCCCCTCCGACACCGACACACCATATCTCTTGAAACATCTCCACACTGTTTATCATTTTATAGAACTCATCCACCTGTTATCGCTCTACCTTTGACCCTGTTCCTCCTTGTTAGCCAAATAACCAACTTTGCCTGAGAAAATTCAACACACATTTGGCCTTTTCCTTATTCGAATACCTGTACCCCATTATAAACATCCCGACAGTAAACTCCACCCCCAACCTCTCACACAGACATTCCAACAGAGACATTAATGGCATTTTACTGGCGCACACATACAAAACATGATGCACAGTTTCACTCATGACACAGAAAGGACATCCCTGTCCGACTCCCAGGTCGACCCGTGCCAACCAGCTGTTAGTGGCCAGGGCCCCATGTAGAACCCTCCACTGGAGGTCCCCTGACCTCTTTGGTACTGGGAGTTTGTAGAGCCCCCTCTAAACCCCACCATACACTCCGCCCCACATATCCCCTGCCACTGATGTGACGTCACTCCTGTTAGGCTCCTAATGTTCCTCACCTTAATGCAGAGGTTGTAGAGAGTTTACCTCCCACCCAAACACTCCCCTTACTGGCTCAGACAGTGCCTACTTCACCTCCCCCAGGAATCTTTCCAGCAGCCTAAGAGATGTTGGTCCTGTTTTTTGTGCCATGAATTCCAGAGTTTTCCACCCTTCCTCCCCCAGCAGCCGCAGGTCACCCAGCCTTAGTAAACCCGCTGCCATCAGTCGCCTCTGCAGGGTGGCCAACGTAACTGATCTCAAAAGGATGGCTTTTTGTGTGGGCCTTAGCAGCTGCCAGGCCCTCAGCACCGCAGAATAAAAATCTGAGAGACCTGCTGTACTCAGCCTCTCCAGCCTCATGAAGAACATCTTCCGGTCCAACCCTAATCAGCCAGCTCTCCTCAACAGCGCGTATGCAGGTTACCTCCAGTCGACATCAGTATGGTACAGCAGTCTCTGCACCGCCTTTAGTCGGAATGCAGCCACCCTGCTCTCCAGTTCCACCAGGCCCTGTCCTCCTTCGTGGATGGACATATACAACATCGTCATGACTGTCCTGTGAGAATCCAGATGGTTCGGATCAGCTTTGCAGTGGATGACTACGGCCAGACCCCCTCTCACCCGCAGAGGGGGGAGAAGGGAGCTGGTGGGGGGGTTGACAGCTCACACCCTGTTGTAAATCAAGGACAAGAACATTCATTAATTGAAAAGTATACACACTATATGTGTGAAGTGTCCATCCACTGTGTTGTGCATGAAATATGAAAAATTATTAGTGTTTTTGTCAAGAGAGGGATGTGATCTTAGAAACTATAAGAGGAAATTGTTTCTATAACTTTGTACAAGTAAGTAGTTACAGCCCCCTTTAGTGAGGTCTGAGATAATGTCAGCCGACGGAACCACCCCTTATGAATAAACTGTATAAAACGATGGGTTAAGAATGAACATAACAGACCAGAAAGACGTCGAGCTGCAACTCACTTCTAAAGTGGTTTAAACTTTGAATCTCAACACGAGGTAGAGGCAATAGTCACCTCCCGGACAATCACTGGTGTTTGTACAGATGAACGTGGTTGTACAGATGAACGTGGAAATGGCTGATTTCTTTAGATTTTCCCATGATGTCAAGCAAAGAGGCAATGAGTTTGAAGGTAGGCCTTGAAATACATACACAGTTACACCTCCAATTGACTCAAATTGTGTCAATTAGCCTATCAAAAGCTTCTAAAGCCATGACATCATTTTCTGGAATTTTCCAAGCTGGTTAAAGGCACAGTCAATTTATGACCCACTGGAATTGTGATACAGTGAATTATAAGTGAAATAATTTGTCTGTAAAATTACTTGTGTCATGCACAAAGTAGGTGTCCTAACCGACTTACCAAAACTATAGTTTGTTAACCTGTTACGATTTTGACAACATCCGGTGAAATGCAGAGCGCCAAATTCAAATTACAAAAATACTCATTTCAAACATTCATGAAAATACAAATGCTGCACACCCTTCAAAAACTTAGACTCTTGTTAATCTAACAGCATTGTCAGATTTCAAAAAGGCTTCACGGCGAAAGCAGAACAATTGATTGTCTGGGGACAGCGCCCCACTCAAAAACTCAATTAGCATAATAACATAACCAGCAGAGGTGTCACAAAACTCAAAAATAGCATAAAATAAATCGCTTACCTTTGATGATCTTCCTCTGATGGCATACCCAAGCGTCCAGGTTACACAATAAAAGGTCCTTTTGTTCGATAAAGTTCCTCTTTATATCCATATAGCTCTGTTTGGTTGGCGCGTTTTGTTTAGTAATCCACCTGCCCAAAGGCTTTCATCCATGCAGACAAACGATATCCCAAAAGTACCGGTAAAGTTCGTCAAAACAAGTCAAACAGCATTTCTAATCAATACTCAGATACCCTAAACTGAATATAAACTATAATATTTCAGACGGAATATAACCTGCTGAATAGAAGAGAAAAAGAACTGAGCGTGCATTGCCTGTTACGCGCAAAATCCAAAACAGGACACTTGATGTGAACTCAGGAACAAGTGGTCTTACTCCCTTGATTTTCATGATTAAAGCTTCCAACCTTTTTCTAAAGACTGTTGCCATCTAGTGGAAGCCATAGGAACTGCAATCTGGGGGTTAAACTATGAGGCTTTGAATAGCTGGCCTATTGAAAACAGTGTGAGATGACTGATTCAGACATCCCAGATGGATTTTGCTCGGGTTTTTGCCTGCCATATCAGTTCTGTTATACTCACAGACATTATTGTAACAGTTTTAGAAACTTCAGAGTGTTTTCTATCCAAAGCTACTAATTATATACATATCCTAGCTTCTGGGCCTGAGTAACAGGCAGTTTACTTTGGGCACGTTTTTCATCCGAACTTCAAAAAACTGCCCCCTAGCCCTAAGAAGTTAAACTTCTAACAGGATGCCTGCCGGGGCCCTGGTGAGACATGGTTATGTGGTGATCCGAAAACCCCACCGGGAGAATGGTAGCACCCAACAGCCTACTGCTCTGATTCCTGGACAAGTAAAACTGATTGAGTTGGGATGCACTCACCCTAGCCCCAAAGACCTTCACCCATGTATACTGTCTTGTGTTGGGATGTCTAGTTCTAATGATGTCCTTTAACACCCCCACTCAGCCTGAATGAGGCTCCACCCGCGAAACAACATGCTTAACGGCATCTACCTGAAAACCTGCCGACAGTACACAAAATCCGCAAGCAAACTTAACAAAACGACTCAACTCTTTCTGGATTTGATCAGCCATAATAAACAGAGGCAGATTTGCAGCTACCATCCTTGTCGAAGGAGTTGAAAGAGGAGAAGTCGGCACCAACACATCCCTAACAAATATTCCACTAGAAATCAGCCTGCCCACTAAATGTACTCTTTTCATGAACACAACCACAACTTTGTTCATTCTGGATGCAGAATGTATAAATTCAGCTCCTACCTGTTCACCGACTGCGAGCAGAACCTCCTCCACCTTATCTCCATTCTCAGGAACACACCTGAATCCATGCCGTAACCTCCGAGCTAGGCTGCGCAGCCATCGCGCACACCCCACCATTCAAACCCCAGGAAACTAAAACTCTGTCCTCTTCCTCCCTAACTTTTAATGAAAACAGTGGGTACCTCTAAACGAACAGTGTGTTAACCCTCCACTATAGAACATTTAAACTGAAAGAAAAGACCAAGGAAAAATCTAGAAAATAACTGAGGACAGAGCCCTCCACACAGCCTCTCAACTACAAACACTCCCAGCATGCACTGAGAGAAAAAGAGAGAGAGAGAGTTTGAGTTAAAAAAAAACTTTTGGGTCTGTGAACCCACAACACAATAAACATGGTTAAACATAAATTAAAAACACAACACCAAATCTCCCCCATATACTCATAAACAGCCCAATGTTATTAACCATTTTGTAATAGGCAAACGCTGCTAACATCCCCTCCAGCATTCCCACCACATCCACAGACCCCTGTCCCTGAATACTGTTATTTTCTTGTCTTCCAAGCTGCTAATTTATCTTCCCCTGACACAAAGTTAAGCAAGAGAACTACACCCCTCAGACAAAACCTGTACTTTGGCCCAAATATAATCAGTTGGGAAGAGAGAACCTCTCCCAGAGCTGAGAACCAACTAGTGATCAGGTCAATCATACCGACCAACCTGGGACATTGTGAAAACAGATGTGCCAGACACCCCTCCCCAACAGTAGGATCCAGGTGTGCCAGATGCATGTTGGTGGCTATTGCTCCATGTATTATCCTCCATTGGAGGTCAGCTGTCCTCTTATCAATAGGCAGTTTATATAAAGTCCGCCAACAGCCTTTTGGGGAGGCACCTTGACCAAACACACCCGCCCACCTCGTCAATTTGACCCCTTCCAGTGAAGAAGCATGGGACACTTTTACACATATTATGTACATGGCCTTCTTTCCCACCGCCTTGAACTCCCCCCAGCTCCGGGATATCGTAGGAAAGCAGCATCCCCACGTCCTCATCTAATGCCCAGCACTAACATTCAGCGCAGGGAACACATAATCCAGACCCTCCATCCACCGATCAGAATTGGAAGTATCAGTCACATACTGCAAATGAAGTACTGGCAAGGAATCGCAGACCTCAGCTACGACCTTCCTCAGTAGGCAAGATGATCAGATCCAAGCTCTTTCTCCCAGCTCCTCCAACGATCTGCTCCTGTTCCGCATAAGATGACCCAGCTTGGTACACCCCACACCTAACAGGCATCAACGTAGGCTGGCTGGACCCATGGCACAGGACTGGATGACAATGTTACAATGTTACGGGACATGTCGAAAACTCTCCAAGCCTGCATAACAAAGTCATAGAATGGAGTCAGGCCAGACAAATCACCCCCCCCTCTCTCGCTTTAAGAGGAAAGGTGCTTGTCTAAGCCCAAACAGCCCACTCTCCTCATCAATGTGTAGGCTGTATTGACCCAGCTAGAACCGTCACTGTACAACAGTCTCTGGGCTGCTTGACGCCGGAAAGCCATGATCCTAGAAGAAATGTCCACCCGGCCTTGCCCACCCTCGTGCAGTGGAAGGTACAGGGCTGCAGCTTTAATCCAATTTTGTCCAGACCATAAGGAATTGACAAGAGTCCTCTGAATCAAATGGTTGTAAAATCATTAGTCTGTGCCACAGGGTAGAGGCGGCTAGGTTATTGGCTACCAGCACCCTTCCCCTATAAGACAACTAGGGTAGCATCCATTTCCACATAGACAATCTGGCACACACCTTCTCCACTACACCCTCCCAGTAATTTTTTTGAAAGACATCGGAGCCTCATTCCATCTCTGCCCCACTGAAGCCCCCCCGGTAACCGTGGAGAGGACCCTATTTGAAGATGACCTGCCCACAGTGATTCACTCTCATTCACTCTTTCACAGTGATTCACTCTCCTGCCCGCAGTGATTCACTCCTCATACATCTTCAGAGCGTTTGAGAGAATTAACATCCTCACCCCCTGTAATAAAAGCTGTCACGTCATCTGCATATGCAGACAGTGCTATCATGGGACCCTTCATAACCCTTGGTACAGTGAAACCAGTAAGCATCGCTCTTAAAAAACAAAGCATTGGTTCAATTACAAGACAATATAACTCTCCTGAAATTGGGCATCCCTGCCTAATACCCCTATGGACGGGGATGGGGCAGCTCAAACCACCTCCCACCTTCACCATACATGAGGCCCCAGCATTCAGTAAATCATTCAAAAAAACATCTCCAAACCCAAAGGCTTTCATTGTTTTGAACAAGTACTAGTGGTCCACACTGTCAAAAGCCTTCTCCTGATCCAAAGAAAGCAAATCCACATTCACATCAGACAGTTTACAAATGTCTAAAACATCTCTTATTAGAAACAAGTTATCAACAATAGAGGGGTCAGGTACACAGTAAGACTGGTCCTTGTGGACTAACAGACCTAGATATTCTTTCAACCTGTTTGAGAGACATGTATTATATTCTGCACACAGCAATGCAACAGGTCACCAGTTTTTTTAAAGAGCCAAATCCTTTTTTGGCAACAATGAAAGCACAGCACATTGACAGGATACAGGAAGAGAACCCTCATGAAAAGATTCACATACCACTTCATAAAAATCCTCCCCAATAGACAACCAAAAGTGCTTATAGAAATCAGATGGTTAACCATCAATGCCAGGGGCTCGGCTTGATGAGAGCTGCATAACTGCAGTGGACAGCTCCTGAAGAGTAATGTCAGAGTCCAAAGCAGCTCTCTGCTCAGGGTCCAATTGAGGAAGTCCATGTAACAACTGTTCAGTACACAGAGAATCGCAATCCTCCGCCTTATAGAGAGCAGAGTAGAAATCCACGGCATGTTGGCTCATTTCACTGTCATCCGTGGTCACCTTCCCATCAGGGAGACGAAGGCAGACCATCTGTTTGCATTACAATGTCGACCGCCCTAGGTGTAAAAAAAAAAAAGCGTTAGGAGGATCCATATCCTTGAGGGTAGCAAAGCGACAGCTAATCAAGGACCGCTTCACTCTTTCATGTAAAAACTACCTCAGTTCATGTCTCTTGTCTTGTAAGTTCATGACTAGTCCGGGGTCATTCTGAGTGAGCAACTTCAATTCAATAGATTTGATGTCCTGTTCAAGGGCCCTGATAGTCTCTTTAACTTCAATACTAAACAGAGCAGTATACTGTTGACAAAACACACATACTGTATTTGGGCCTTCCCTACCTCCCACCATTGTCTCAAGGACTCAAAATTACATTTAATAGCCCTACATTTTCCCCCAAACAACAAAACTCTTCCCAAAACATGGTGTCATGTAATAACATAAATATACCAATAAGGTGATGACCTTCGTGGACAGGACAAGTGAATATCAACAGTAACAATATGGTAATCAGAGAAACCCACAGGAGTAATGTCACACCTTCCAACCCTACTACAGTAGTGCTCAGATACATACAACCTGTCTAACCTTGCTGCACTGACACGACCTTCATTAACTTTTAGCCATGTGTTCTGCCTTACTTTTGCATTTCTTACTCTCCACACATCAGAAAGCTCAAACTCAGTTAGGAGACCAGACAGACAAATTGCTGACAACAGGTGAGGTTCTTCAGCAGTGCGATCAACAGTAAAATCCACTGTACATTCTCAGTCCCCCCCCTAAAACCATACACCCATCTTGGTCACACTGTCTTTATTTGATTTCCTTTATTTGATCAAATACAGATATACGTTCTGTACCCTCATTAGGAGCATAAACATAACAAAAATTGAAAATAACATCCACCTTGACCAATAAAACCCGACCCTTGACAATCTCTGTTGTAGATACCACAGTCAGCCCTAAGCCTGAAAACAAAATGTCCACCCCAGCACTGAAATTAGTACCATGACTGAGTATGTGCTGCCCCTCCCACCACATACCCCAGTCATCCTCATTAGCCTCATCACTATGTGTCTCCTCCTGAAAAACTACATTAAGCCTTTTCTGTTTTATAACTTCTAATACCCAAGCCCTCTTATTCCTGTCCCTTCTCCCATTAATATTGAGAGAACATACCCTTAATACCTCCGTAAAGAAAAGAGAAAGGAAAAACTGAAGACAAAAGCACCCCTTGAGGCATGATAATCATCATTGTTTTAATTTTCTCTTAACCTTACCACGTTTCCCACCCCTTTTTGCTGCCGTGACAGCAGTAACACATTTCCTCAAGCGGAAATGCTTCTTCAACCTCAACTGGTCTAACCCCACCGTCTTCTGTACCACAGCTGACCTCACAAACTTATCAACATAAAAAAAAATCTGCCAATTTAACATATTTCCCAAAAGTCTGGTCCCAGGAACCCATTTACCTCATCTAGATTGTAAATTGAGTCGTTGCCAGCTGCTATCATATCAACAGGGATATCAGAAATGTCCATGTCCTTCTCCTGATCCTCCTCAACTGAGGCCACAGACCCCTGATTCCCCTCTGCCACATCCCTCTCAACACTCCCCACTTGCACCCCATCACTCGTACTGGGCATCTCCTCCACTGCCTGGGAGACTAGCCCCACCTGAATCCCGTCCTGTACCCCATTACTTGTACTGGGATCTCCTCACCAGTCTGGGGAAATGGCTCCCCAGATCTGTCCTTAACTCCCACACCAAAATGTTTCTGCTTCACATCAGACACTATGTTCCCCTCTGGTACAAGCTGCAAATCAGTACCCTCAACACGGACAACTTGTTCCTCAGCAACAGGTGCTTGTGGCTGCTCTACCGCTGTCGGCCCACCTCTTCCTACATCAGTGAGCCAAGGCGTTACGAGGACCACCTGCGTCCCGCCCTCCACCTTCTCCCTTTTTGGGCAAGCATGTCACTGATGACCAACATCCCCACACTCAAAAGATGTATCATGCATAGAAAAAGGAAAATCACCAAGAGAAGGAAACAAGAAAGAAAACACAGGCGGTCTAACTCCAGACACTCCCAGTATGCAGAGAGAGAGAGAGAGTTTGAGTTTATTTTATACTTAATTATTGACACAAATAATGGCACAATGTGCCTTTTCAGAAATGAAACAACACATTTTTCATTCCAAAATAAAAACAAATTACATTAAATAAAAAAGCATGTATACATTCAAGTCATTTTATCAACAAAACATAGTTTCCCCTCCTCCACAAAACAAACCTCTCCTTCATAAGCCCACTTCTTCTCAAACAATGGGAGATATTTTACAGCTGAGAAGAACTCAAAATCCACTTTTATTCTTTGACTAATCCTTTAAAACCACATCTTACATCCTGCCCATATCCAGTGTCTATTTTATGTTTCCTACTCAGAAAAATGTACATCTTAGCTTGTCCCAAAATAAAATGTAATAGTTGACATTTTCTTTTCTGTTGCTTACTATACTGAAACACCAAAATAAAAACAGTGTTATTGAGAATCTCCCCTACAGCTGTAAACAAAGACTCCAGTATTTCAAAGAGAGGCTTTCTCCTCTCACACTCCATAAAACAGTGAAAAATTGTTTATCTTATCTTAAAAAAATGACATCCATCTCCAACAATGACATCCATCTCCAAGAATAGGGTGAAATCCCTATTCTTGGAATGGGACGTTTTCATCTTGTACCTTGTGATTAATAAGCATAAACCACTAGTGTACTGACAGAGCCTTCCTGCAGTTTCCCAGTAGTTGTCCGACAATCCTTTGCGACCTCACCCCCAAATGTTAAGCCACCCGTCCTTCATCCGTTAAGGTGGGCCAAGCCATGGCCATTAACTGTTTTAGGGTGATGATTTTGCCCATCACCAGAATCTTGGAGAAATGTGGAACAGCTGCAGCTGTACAATCCAGTCTTGCCCGATACACCAGGTTCCTCCAGCAGCCAACGCACCTCATTTTTTACTAAAATAACTGCATCACCAGCATAGGCTGAGAGACGTGACTCAGCTGGAGTGCATCTGGGCACCTTCATTATGCTCCAAACTCTAAGAAGGCCTCTGTAAACAGAGGTACTCCCTCCCTAGAAATCTGGCTACTGTCAACCAAAAATAAAGCCTTCTTTAAACCTAATCCCCTGACCTGCTGTAGTAGAAGACCTGTCAAACCTCCCCCCTCCTCTTTTGACAAATACAAAACACATTGTGGAACCCAATGATATTTATCCCCAAATAAATCTACAATAATCTCCTGTATTTTAGCGGTGGCTCTAAACATGACAACCGATGCCACAGTGCAGAGGCAACCACATTGTAAACAATAATAGTGCGCCCCCTGTATGACATACGAGATAACAACCAACGCCATCTCCTCATCCTCCCTTCCACCATTTCAAGCACCACATTCCACATTTTGTGCATTGTCCCCTCATCCCCTAGGTACACTCCAAGATACTTAAAACCTCGCTTACACCATTCCAGCGCCCCTGGCAAAGCCATGATCCCTCCAGACCATTTTCCAAACTATAAAGCACAACCTTTTTCCCAATTTACCTTTGCAGAGGATATTCCCCTAAACCGATCAACCATGAGACTCAAACTATCCACCTCTTCTTCATTTTTCATAAAAATAACTACATCATCAGCATAGGCTGAGAGACGAATAGGAGGAATATCTTCTGAAAGGTACACCCCTTCAATGCGACTTCTAATGCTATTTAGTAGTTGCTCTATAGGGATTGCATATAACATTCCTGACAAAGAATACCCCTGTCTAATACCTCTACACACACTGTAAAATGTGCGCTAAAGTCACCGTTAACTTTCAGTACACTTTCAATGTCACCATATATCACCCTGATCATGGCAATAAAACAAAAGTGTGCCATACGTATTTGTATGTGTATTTGTTTTTATTATGGATCCCCATTTGCTGCTGCCAAAGCAGCAGCTACTCTTCCTGGGGTCTAGCAAAATTAAGGCAGTTTATACAATTTTTCAAACATTACATTACATTCACAGATTTCACAACACACTGTGTGCCCTCAGGCCTCTACTCCACCACTACGACATATCTACAGTACTAAATCCGTGTGTATGTATAGTGCGTATGTTTTCGTGTGTGTGTGTGTGTGTGTGTGTGTCTGTGCCAATGTTTGTGTTGCTTCACAGTCCCTGCTGTTCCATAGGGTGTTTTTTATCTGTTTTTTTAATAACATTTTACTAATTTTACTTGATGTGGAATACAGTTCCATGTAGCCATGGCTCTATGTAGCACTGTGTTCCTCCCATAGTCTGTTCTGGACTTGGGGACTGTGAAGAGACCTCTTGTGGCATGTCTTGTGGGGTATGCATTGGTGTCCGAGCTGTGTGCCAGGGGTTTAGACAGACAGCTCGGTGCATTCAACATGTCAATACCTCTCATAAATAAAAGTAGTGATGAAGTCAATCTCTCCTCCACTTTCAGCCAGGGAAGATTGACATGCATATTATTAATTGATATTCAACTCGGTCAAATGCTTTTTGCTGATTAATTGAAATTAGACCAGCATCCAACCCAATTTCCCTAGAGAATTCCGTATGTATGATTTGCACCATCACCTTCCTCAGCCTTGGACAGGATCTTATAATCACTGCACAATAAAGCCACCAGCCTCCAGTTCTTCACCTCCATAGGGTCACCCTTTTTTTGGCAGTAGGCTGAGGACAGCCCTCCTGCAGCTTATCGATAGTATCCCTCTGGTCAAACTATCGCTAACTACTGCTAGCCAATCCTCTCCAATCATGGCCAAAAATGACTTTAAAAAGTCAACGGGAAGGTCATCAATGCCTGGTGCCCTTCCATTTTCCATGCCTTTTAATTCAGTATATAGCTCCTGCAAGACAATGGTTGCTCAAGCTCAACCTGAGCCTCTGCAGCCACCTGTGGGAGCCCATCAAGGAACTGCTGTGTCACTGTTTAATCCTCTTTGTACTCACTCTTGTAGAGCTCAGCATATAACTCTACTGCCCTCTATCTAATTTCACTAGGGCTAGTGAGCTCTTGTAAAACAGCTGATTTGAGGCAATAATTCTTCTTTGTCCATTCTTTTTCTCTAAACCAAATAAAAATTTGGATGAGGCATCCATTTCAGAGAATCCCTGAAACGTACTTCTCACGATGCCCCCTGTGCTCTGATACCCAGCAGGTCTGCCAATGCGGCTTTTTTTCTCTTGAGGGCCTGAGTGGTGATGTCTCTGGTGACATTCATCGGGTACTGATCTGATTTCAGAATTGCTGAATCTGGATTTTCTGTATATCCCACCACTGTTGACGGGAAATAAAACTTGCATTTGGAGACCTCCACCACTCCAAGAAAAAACTTAAACATTTCCTGAAGTGAGCATCACTCAACAAAGTTATATTAAAATGCCGGTATGCACTTTTGGGTTTTACAGCGTTAATGAACACCATCTCTGTCAATAAACAATGATCAGAAAATCCCACTGGGGTTACCACACTTGATTTACAGACCTGAGATTGATGCTCAAACAATAAAACCTATCTAACCTGGCCAGAGAGATGGTGTTCTCTCTTACATGTGCCCATGTGTACTGTCTCGTGCCTCCATGCTGGCTCAGAAAAATAACACACAGTTCATGTGTTACGTTAAGGCATTTAAAAAAAGTAATTGAGGCTATATGGGGTTATTTGTGGTTTCTATCTATATCACTGACTGTGCAGTTAAAATCCCCAGCAAGAAATACAGTTGAAGTCGGAAGTTTACATACACCTTAGCCAAATACATTTAAACTCAGTTTTTCACAATGACTGACATTTAATCCTAGATAAAATGTCCTGTCTTTGGTCAGTTAGGATCACCACTTTATTTTAAGAATGTGAAATGTCAGAATAATAGTAGAGCGAATTATTTATTTCAGCTTTTATTTCTTTCATCACACTCAGAAGCTTACATACACTCAATTAGTATTTGGTAGCATTGCCTTTAAATAGTTTAACTTGGGTCAAACGTTTCAGGTAGCCTTCCACAAGATTCTCACAATAAGTTGGGTGAATTTTGGCCCATTCCTCCTGACAGAGCTGGTGTAACTGAGTCAGGTTTGTATGCCTCCTTGCTCGCACACGCTTTTTCAGCTCTGCCCAAACATTTTCTATAGGATTGAGGTCAGGGCTTTGCCACTCCAATACCTTGACTTTGTTGTCCTTAAGCCATTTTGCCACAACTTTGGAAGTATGCTTGGGGTCATTGTCCGTTTGGAAGACCCATTTGTGAACAAACTTTAACTTCCTGACTGATGTCTTGAGATGTTGCTTCAATATATCCACATAATTTTCCTCCCTCATGATGCCATCTATTTTGTGAAGTGCACCAGTCCCTCCTGCAGCAAAGCACCCCCACAACATGATGCTGCCACCCCCGTGCTTCACGGTTGGGATGGTGTTCTTCGGCTTGCAAGCCTCCCCCTTTTTCCTCCAAACATAACGATGGTCATTATGGCCAAACAGTTCTATTTTTGTTTCATCNTGTATGTAAACTTCTGACCCACTGGAATTGTGATACAGTGAATTATAAGTGTCTGTAAACAATTGTTGGAAAAATTACTTGTGTCATGCACAAAGTAGATGTCCTAACCGACTTGCCAAAACTATAGTTTGTTAACAAGAAATTTGTGGAGTAGTTGAAAAACAAGTTTTAATGACCCCAACCTAAGTGTATGTAAACTTCCGACTTCAACTGTAAATAATCTTCAGTGTTACATTTCTCAATGGTATTTGATAATGTCTCTAAAAAACATACCCTCTCAACTGCTACCACTGGGACATACACATTTATTAAACACACAGTGATGTGTTCATACCTCACTAACTTTTAATAACCTCCCCTCAACTACCTCAACTACTAATGACAAAGGCAAAAACCCTTTTGAGATCAGGATAACCACATACCCACTTTTTTAGCTTTTATGACTACACACCACACCACCTAACTTAATTTTCAATATTACTATGCGTTTCTTGTAGAAAACTTATGTCACATCCCTTTCCCTTCATTAACTTCTTAGGGAGCGGCTCCCGAGGTGACGGTTTTGGAGAGTCTGGTGTGCACAAATTAAAATGCCTCCCACTCAGGCCCAGAAAATAGAATATGCACATAATTAGTACTATTGGATTGGAAAAAGTGGTTTTGACACATTGCCTCATTTTGAACCCCTCCCTATTGAAAACAGACATATATAGGAGTAAGATTGCAGTACCTATTGCTTCCACTGGATGTCAACAGTCTCTAGACAGTGTTTGATGATGTTTAGTTGCTCTGGATTGTAATAGAAGAAGAATTTCTAAGTGGTCATAGGATGTAAACAGAAGAGGAAGCGCGTTCACGGGCTCGCGCGCGCTGTGGTTTTTTACTTTCCTATCGTCCAGTTTATAATCCGGTTGAAATATTATAGTAAATATACATAAAAGTGTTCCTAAGGATACATTATCAATGATGTTTGATTGTTCTTGGACAAGTGTATAGGTATAGGTTGAACGAGTTCTCTTCACGGTTCAATGGGCGAGTGGACGCTGTATTTTATGAACATAATGCGCCAACCAAACGGAGATTCATGGATATAATAAATGACTTTTTCTAACAAAAGAACCATTGGATGTCTTCGTTGGACACTTGGGAAGCCCTCAGCAGAAGTTCTTCAAAAGGTAAGGGATTTGTTTTCGCTGTGAAATGTGTTTTGTGTGAACCGCGATGGTTTATGAATTTATGCTAATGTGAAATATTGGAGGTGCTACCCTCAAACAATCAAATGTTGTGCTTTCGCCGTAAAGCCTTTTTGAAATCTGACAACGCTGTGATATTGCCAAGAAGCAGAGCTTTTGATGACTATGCAACACTTGTATATTGATGAATGTTTAATAATTCAACTTTTGGATTTTGAATTTGGCGCCTTGCATTTCACCGGGTAGCGCCCCACCACTCCCTAAGTAGTTAACTCCTACACCACGGCTCTTTTTTAAATGTCTCTCGCCCCATTTACGCTGTGTACTACTCCCTTCACAGAACAGCGCAAACTGGCTCTAACCAGAATAGAAAGAGGAGTGGGAGGCCCCGGTGAACAACTGAGCAAGAGGTCAAGTACATTAGAGTGTTTAGTTTGAGAAACAGACGCCTCACAAGTCCTCAACTGGCAGCTTCATTAAATAGTACCCGCAAAACACCAGTCTCAACGTCAACAGTGAAGAGGTGACTCAGGGATGCTGGCCTATGCAGAGTTGCAAAGAAAAAGCTCTATCTCTGGCCAATAAAAATAAAAGATGGGCAAAATAACACAGACACTGGACAGAGGAACTCATTGTGACCGGTGTTTTCCTCTGTTTCGCTCTTTGCTCTGATCCACCACAATTGCACCACAAATAACTATTCTTATTTAAAATTATGTGCTCTTGTCTCCTATGAGACACGGAGGTTCGGAGGTTCGGAGAGTCTGGCGAGCCCAAAGTAAAATGCCTGTTACTCAGGCCCAGAAAGGATATGCACATAATTAGTAGCATTGGATAGAGAACACTCTGAAGTTTCTAAAACTGTTAAAATAATGTCTGTGAGAAAAACAGAACTGATTTGGCAGGCGAAAACCAGAGGAAAATCCATCCGAAAAATGTGATTTTGTGATGTCACACTTTTTCCATTGACATGCTATTAAAAGCAGGGGGATCTAGCTCCCAGATTGCAGTTCCTATGGCTTCCACTAGATGTCAACAGTCTTTAGACAAGGTTTCAGGCTTTGATTTTGAAAAACCAAGGAGTAAGAGCTGTTTTTGTCAGTGGACTCAGGAGAGGACTCTACTGACGCTTCGTTTTTTTCCTTTTCTATCGACCAGGTTATTATCCGTGTGAAATATTATTGTTTATATGCATATTAGGGTACCTGAGGATCGATTAGAAATGTTGTTTGAGTTGTTTGGACAAAGTTTATAGGTAACTTTTTTACGTTTTCTATGTCTTGTATATTGAACGAGTGGAACGGTGGATTTCTGAACAAAAACATGCCAACCAAACTGAGCTTTTGGGACATAAAGAGGGACTTTATCGAACAAAATGAACATTTATTGTAGCTGGGACCCTTCCGATTGTCTTCAGAGGAAGATCTTCAAAGGTAAGCGATTTCTTTTATCGCTATTTTTGAGTTTTGTGACACCCGTGCTGGTTATGTTATTATGCTAATGCAGGAAGTATGCGGGGCGCTGTCCTCAGACAATCAAATGCTATGCTTTTGCCGTAAAGCCTTTTTGAAATCTGACGACGCTGTGAGATGACCAAGATTCTAAGCTTTTGAAGAGTGTGCAACACTTGTATTTTCATGAATGTTTAATATTACTATTTTTGTATATTCAATTTGGCGCTCTGCATTTTTCCGGATGTTGTCGTAGGTGGGTCGCCTGTGACCCACTGCTCCCTAACAAGAATCGAATGCTAAATTAAGTTTGTCAGTATCCTTATTTAAAATCATGTGCACTTGTCTCCTAAGAGACACGACATGTTTCAGCAAAGGAGATTTTCATCCAAAAATAACCTTTTTTATTTTAGATACAAGTTGACCATGACGAGATAACTCTCGCTCCAACACTTCATCTCTAACAAATGGTCGCACGTTAGAAAGTATAACTTTCTTAGCCGGATTCATAAGAGGAAATACCGACATCTGTCTATCCCGCAACACAACACCACTCCCAACTATCGTATTCACCTTTTCAATGGAATCTAAGAATTTTACTACAGCGCTATTCATCCTTGAAGCTGATTTTATGCTATCATACCCAATGATAGCACCAACTGCTAAGATACATTCTTCCACCGAACACCCTGCCACAGCAGGAATCTTTACTCCATGTTGCCGACTAAGTTTTTCAAACCCAAATCCACCGCGAGTGGCCATTGCAACCAGCCCCACACGCTGGTTGCGCCCTCGAGAAATACAACCTCAACTATCACACCACCCCTATTCGTGCTTAGTGACAGTGAGACAAATATAACCTTAAAACAACTAAACTAATCAATATATATATATATATATACGCACACTTAAAACACCGAAACCCAAGAGAGTGAAAAAATGTCAGTCGCTCTCACAATCACTCCTGCTTCAACGCCTCACTCCCAGCATGCACTCCGACGAGAGAGAGAGAGAGAGAAAGCGAGATTAAACAATTAGCCTTTTTATCCGCCCCTTTGCTCTAGGTCAGCGGTGGAAAAAGTAATCAATTGTCATACTTGAGTAAAAGTAAAGATACTTTAATAGAAAATTATTCAAGTAAAGTGAAAGTCACTCATTAAAATACTACTTAAATAAAAGTCTAAAAGTATTTGGTTTTAAATATACTTAAGTATGAAAAGTAAATGGAATTTCTAAAATGTACTTAAGAATCAAAAGTAAAAGAATAAATAATAAAAAAATCCTTTTATTATGCAAACCAGAAGGCACAATTGTCTTTTTTAAATGTATTGACGGATAGCCAGGAACACACTCCAACAAGCATTTGTGGTAAGTAAGTCCACCAGATCAGAGGCAGTAGGAATGACCAGGGATGGTCTCTTGATAAGTGTGTGAATTGGACCATTATCCTGTCAAAATGTAACGAGTACTTTTGGGTGTCAGGCAAAACGTATAGAGTAAAAAGCACATTATTTTCATTAGGAATGTAGTGAAGTAAAAGTAAAAGTTGGCAAAAATATAAATAGTAAAGTAAAGTACAGATATTTCCTAAAACTACTTAAGTAGTTTAGTATTTTTACTTAAGTACTTTACACC
Organism: Hucho hucho; assembly: GCA_003317085.1. Lineage (NCBI taxonomy): Eukaryota > Metazoa > Chordata > Actinopteri > Salmoniformes > Salmonidae > Hucho > Hucho hucho. Next base: position 97,184 of record QNTS01001194.1, read on the forward strand.
ACTGCTCTAGGTGCACGATTTACAGCCAATCTCACAGCAGGCGACCTTCTAATTCAACTAATCGCAACAGCAGCCTTTGTTCTCCTACTCATAATGCCAACAGTGGCAATCCTCACTGCTATCGTCCTATTCCTACTCACCCTTCTTGAAATTGCCATTGCCATGATTGAAGCCTACGTCTTCCACCTCCTCCTTTATCTACAAGAAAACGTCTAATGGCACACCAAGCACCAGCATACCACATGGTTGACCCAAGCCCCTGACCGCTAACCGGCGCAATCACCGCCCTTTTACCTACATCAGGAACTGCAGTCTGATTCCACTTCCATTCACTCACACCACTAACTTTTGTTTATTATCTATTTCACTTGCTTTGGCAATGTAAACATATGTTTCCCATGCCAATAAAGCCCTTAAATTAAATTGAATTGAGAGAAAGGAGAGAGAGAGATAGTAGAGAGGGGGAGAGGCCGTTCCCAGCCTGTTAGTCCTGCTCAACATGCACTTTCTGGATGTTATAAAGCACTCTGTCTTTCTCAGTAACCATCCATCCTTCACCCCTCCTTAAAGCCATTCATCTGTCCACACATCGATCTCTGTTTATTCACATTCAACTCACAACAGGAGGCCGCTGAAAGACATATTGATTCTGCATGCTGTGTGTGTGTGTGTGTGTGTCAACATTCGCACATACGCAGACTGTATCTTCTGGCTGAGACACTGCTCATGCACTTTAGCCTAGATGACCTGACTTGATGAGAGAAGAGGTGGAACAGGACCATAGCGAGAGGAGAGGAACGCTGGTAAAGAAAGAATATACAGTCATTACAGTGGATAGATGGACATTCCACCTCACAGCAACATTCCATTGTGGGTTTAATAGGAGTGATATTGTATAATGCATAGATGCATTGATCATCATCGTTTCCTTTCACATTTTTTTTTCTGTCACAACATGAAAGTCTAGTGTCCCTCCACAATGAATGGACCTACATGGTTCTTGGAGGTTGAGAGGAAGGGAGGAGAAAGAAAGTATAATTAAAAGGTTACAGAGAGGAGTGTAGGGGGAGGTGAGGTAATAGGTAATGGGAGGTCGTAAGGGTACCTGGTGTTTTGGAATTAGGAGCATCCCCTCTTCCCTCACTCCTTCCCTCCCTCTCTCTCCCCTTTGGGTCTTTTGTCAGGTTATTTTCAGCCTGTCGGAGGCATCTTGTTTCTGTGCGTTAACCTGTAATGTGAGTGAAGGGGTTCTTATTGTCTGTGAGGCAATAACTGTCTGGACACAGGTAATCTTCACGGTGACTGTCAAATCAAATTTTCTACGCCTTTGCAGCGGGATCACACACTTGTACCACAATCGCACACTCTCTCTGTCTCTCCTGCGAACACACACACACACACACACACACACACACACACACACACACACACACACACACACACACACACACACACACACACACACACACACACAGCACTGTTTTTCAAGTATCACAGGCAGTCAGAGAAACAGCAGGTAATACACCACAAAAGCTCTGACTCTCAACATCTATGTAGCTTGTTAATGCCATCATCAGATATCACTGTCATCATTATCATCATGATAGTCATTAGATCTCTCTCTCACTTTACTTTTCTCTCTCTCTCTCTCTCTCTCTCTCTCTCTCTCTCTCTCTCTCTCTCTCTCTCGCTCTCTCTCTCTCATCGGAGTGCATGCTGGGAGTGAGTCGGGAAGCAGGAGTGATTGTGAGAGCGACTGACATTTTTTCACTCTATTGGGTTTCGGTGTTTTAAGTGTGTGTGTGTGTGTGTATATATATATATTGATTAGTTTAGTTGTTTTAAGGTTGTATTTGTCTCACTGTCACTAAGCACGTATGGGGTGGCACGTATTGTTTTTCTTGAGGGCGCATCCAGCATGTGGGGCTGGTCGCAGTGGTCACTCGCGGAGGATTTGCTGCGGCAGGGTGTTCGGTGGAAGAATGTAGCTTAGCAGTTGGCACTATCATTGGGTATGATAGCATAAAATCAGCTTCAATGATGAATAGCGCTGTAGTAAAATTCTTAGAGTCCATTGAAAAGGTGAATACGATAGTTGGGAGTGGTGTTGTATTGCGGGATACACAGACGTCGGTATTTCCTCTTATGAATCCGGCGAAGAAACGTGCCACCATTTGTTATAGATTAAGTATTATAGCGAGAGTTATCTTGTCATGGTCAACTTGTATCTACAATAAAAAAGGTTATTTTTGGATGCAAATCTCCATTGCTGAAACATGTTGTGTCTCATAGGAGACAAGTATATATGATTTTAAAGACGGATACTGACGAACTGAATTTAGCGTTCAGTTTTAAGATTGACGAATTTGATTATGTGTTCTATGCTTCTACTGAATCAATAAAATGCTTTGGCTGTGGGAGAGAGGGGCATTTGGTACATTATTGTCCCGGGAACTAATGGGCAGAGCCCGGTAGCAGCTCTAGCGCTGGTTCAGCTAATGCACCACAGTGAAGGGATGAACATGCTAAGGGTTCAGGGGAAGGGAGAAGGTGGGCAGATATGGTTAAATAAGTAGGAAAGGAAAGCAGTGTGGGTACGGGGGCAAATGTGGTAGATCAAAACAAAGAGGGAGGGGAAACAGCCGGTGAGACTGCGACTGTAGGTGCTGGAAAATGAAATTGGAGTTCAAGAGGAGATTTAATCAATGGAAAATGAAGCAGCTGTTTTCAAAGTACCGAGGAGTAAGAGGAAGAATTGAAGGGGTGATGAAGATTCTAATTCTTAGAGGAAGGTATAAATTGATAAATCAGTTGAGGATAAACAGGTTGAAGAGACGGTGGAGTTTTCCTTGGGGCAGGATAGCGAGAGTGAGTCATCTGATGTGTTACAACAAAATAGCGAGAGAAATGGGGTGGAAGGGAGGTATGGTTTTGAGAAGGTACATCAATTTCTGAAATTGACAAAAGGGAAGAAATGAACTCAGCAAAAAAAGAAACGTCCTCTCACTGTCAACTGTGTTTATTTTCAGCAAACTTAATATGTGTAAATATTTGTATGAACATAACAAGATTCAACAACTGAGACATAAACTGAACAAGTTCCACAGACATGTGACTAACAGAAATTGAACATTGTGTCCCTGAACAAAGGGGGGGGTCAAAATTAAAAGTAACAGTCAGTATCTGGTGTGGCCACCAGCTGCATTAAGTACTGCAGTGAATCTCCTCCTCATGGACTGCACCAGATTTGCCAGTTCTTGCTGTGAGATGTTACCCCACTCTTCCAACAAGGCACCTGCAAGTTCCCTGCCATTTCTGGGGGGAATGGCCCTAGCCCTCACCCTCCGATCCAACAGGTCCAAGACGTGCTCAATGGGATTGAGATCGCTGGCCATGGCAGAACACTGACATTCCTGTCTTGCAGGAAATCACGTACAGAATGAGCAGTACGGCTGGTGGCATTGTCATGCTGGAGGGTCATGTCAGGATGAGCCTGCAAGGAACGGTACCACATCTTCCCTGTAACGCACAGCGTTGAGATTGCCTGCAATGACAACAAGCTCATTCCGATGATGCTGCGACACTACTGCCCCAGACCATGACGGACCCTCCACCTCCAAATCGATCCCGCTCCAGAGTACAGGCCTCGGTGTAACACTCATTCCTTCGGCGATAAACGCGAATCCGAACATCACCCCTGGTGAGACAAAACCGTGACTCGTCAGTGAAGAGCACTTTTTGCCGGTCCTGTCTGGTCCAGCGACGGTGGGTTTGTGCCCATAGGCGACGTTGTTGCCGGTAATGACTGGTGAAGATCTGCCTTACTACAGGCCTACAAGACCTCAGTCCAACCTCTCTTAGCCTATTGCGGACAGTCTGAGCACTGATGGAGGGATTGTGCGTTCCTGGTGTAACTCGGGCAGTTGTTGTTGCCATCCTGTACCTGTCCCGCAGGTGTGATGTTCGGATGTACCGATCATGTGCAGGTGTTGTTACACATGGTCTGCCACTGCAAGGACGATCAGCCATCCGTCTTGTCTCCCTGTAGCGCTGTCTTAGGCGTCTCACAGTACGGACATTGCAATTTATTGCCCTGGCCACATCTGCAGTCCTCATGCCTCCTCGCAGGATGTCTAAGGCACGTTCACACAGATGAGCTGGGACCCTGGGCATCTTTCTTTTGGTGTTTTTCAGTCAGTAGAAAGGCCTCTTTAGTGTCCTAAATTTTCATAACTGTGACCTTAATTGCTTACCGTCTTTAAGCTGTTAGTATCTTTACGGCCGTTCTACAGGTGCATGTTCATTAACTACTTAGGGAGTAGCGGCGCACTAGCGGGCTCCCTAAGAAGTTAATTGTTTATGGTTCATTGAACAAGCATGGGAAACAGTGTTTAAACCCTATGCAATGAAGATCTGTGAAGTTATTTTGATTTTTACAAATTATCTTTGAAAGACAGGGTCCTGAAAAGGGGACGTTTCTTTTTTTGCTGAGTTTATATACAGGATTATAACGTAACTGTCACGTCTGCTCCTGCTCCTCCCCTCCGGCGTACGACGTCGCCAGAGTACTAACCACCACCTGGACTCCATTACCTTCATCATTTCCTCCCCTTTATGTGTCACTCTCTTATGTTCACTCACCGGTTGGCATTGTTCTTGTGTATCGGCGTACTGCCTTATTTTAGCGTCGTGTTCTTGGTTTTGTGGTTTTATTAAAACGTTTCACCTGCACCTGCTTCCGACTCACCGCCCCATCATTACAGTAATAGATTATTTTCCTGAAAGTGAATTGTTTATTTAATCAGCAAAGGTTCTGATGTAAAAAATAACGGGGGAGGTTTGGCAAGCCCTGAAATTGCTACGCTCAAGAAAGTTGTCATGAGAGTGAGAAGTGATTTAAATTCTAAGGGAAATTAACTTCTTAGGGAGCGGCAGGTGAGGTGACTGTTTTGGAGAGTCTGGCATGCCCAAAAGAAAAATGCCTGCCACTCAGGCTCAGAAAATAGGATATGCACATAATTAGTACTATTGGATAGGAAACACTCTGAGGTTTCTAAAAGTGTTAACATGATGTCTGTGAGTATAACAGAACTCGTTTAGCAGGCAAAAACCCGAAAAAAATCTATCTGGAAATCAGTTTCTGGTGACCTATTGCTCTGTTTGACACACTCCCCATTGAATCCATTTGTAACCAGGACTGACTGCAGTACCTATGGCTTCCACTAGATGTCAACAGTCTATATACAAAGACTCAGAGAGATTGGAGTAAACAGAACGAATAGTACAGGAAATGATCAAGGTAGCTCAGATGTCAACAAGTTGGTTTCTGACTTTATGCTAATGTGAAATATTGGAGGTGCTACCCTCAAACAATCAAATGTTGTGCTTTCGCCGTAAAGACTTTTTGAAATCTGACAACGCTGTGATATTGCCAAGAAGCAGAGCTTTTGATGACTATGCAACACTTGTATATTGATGAATGTTTAATAATTCAACTTTTGGATTTTGAATTTGGCGCCTTGCATTTCACCGGGTAGTGTCGGGAGTAAGTAGTTAACTTCTTTGGGAGCAGCGCACGAGGTGACGGTTTTGGAGAGCCTGCTGTGCCCAAAGTAAAATGCCTCCCATTCAGGCCCAGAAAATAGGATATGCACATATTTAGTACCATTGGATAGGAAACACTCTGAAGTTTCTAAGTGTTAACATTTTGTCTGTGAGTATAACAGAACGGATATGGCAGGCGAAAACCCGAGGAATTTCTGTCCTGGAAAAAGTGGTTTTGACACATTGCCTCATTTGGAACCCCTCCCTTATGAAAATGCCCATATAAGGGCATATGAATGCAGTACCTATTGCTTCCTCTGGATGTCAACAGTCTCGAGAAAGTGTTTTGGTTCTTTTTAGCTGCTTTTAGATTGTAGAAGAAGACGAATAAGGAAGTGGCCACACAGATGTCAATAGAAGAAAATGCGCGTTCCCGGCTGGCGCGCTCTGTGGTTTTTTTCCTTTCTTATCGCCCAGTTTATATTCCGGTTGAAATATTATACTATATATACATAAAAGTGTTCCTAAGGATACATTTACAATGATGTTTGATTGTTCTTGGACAAGTTTATAGGTATAAGTTGAACGAGTTCTCTTCACGTTTCAATGGACGAGTGGAGGCTGTATTTTCTCATTATAACGCGCCAACCAAACGGAGATTTATGGATATAATACATTACTTTTTCTAACAAAAGAACCATGGATTGTCTTCATTGGACACTTGGGAAGCCCTCAGCAGAAGTTCTTCAAAAGGTAATTGATTTGTTTTCGCTGTGAAATGTGTTTTCTGTGAACCGTGAAGGCTTATGAATTTATGGTAATGGGAAAAATATGTGACGTGCTATCCTCAAACAATCAAATGTGGTGCTTTCGCCGTAAAGCCTTTTTGAAATCTGACAACGCTGTGATATTGCCAAGAAGCAGAGCTTTTGATGACTATGAAACACTTGTATATTGATGAATGTTTAATAATTCAACTTTTGGATTTTGAATTTGGCGCTTTGCATTTCACCGGGTAGTGTTGGGAGTGGGGGGCTAGCGCACCACCGCTCCCTAAGAAGTTAACCTCTCAGGGATCACTGGGGCGCTAGCGCCCCACTCCCGACACTACCAGGTGAAATGTGAGGCGCCAAATTCAAAATCCAAAAGTTGAATTATTAAACATCCACCAATATACAAGTGTTCCATACTCATCAAAAGCTCTGTTTCTTGGCAATATCACAGCGTTGTCAGATTTCAAAAAGGCTTTACGGCGAAAGCACTACATTTGATTGTTTGAGGGTAGCACCTCACATACTTTCTCATAGCCATGAATTCATTAGCCAGCGTGGCACACACATAACACATTTCACAGCAAAAACAAATCAATTACCTGTTGAAGAACTTCTGCTGAGGTCTTCCTAAGTGTCCAACGAAGACAATCCATGGTTCTTTTGTTAGAAAAAGTCATTTATTATATCCATAAATCTCCATTTGGTTCGCGCGTTATAATCAGAAACTACAGCGTCCACACCTCCATTGAAACGTGACTAGAACTCGTTCAACTTATACCTATAAACTTGTCCAAGAACAATCAAACAT
>QNTS01001194.1:105435-129385 GCA_003317085.1 Hucho hucho
ATTTTAAATGTATCCTTAGGAACACTTTTACGTATATTTACTATAATAAATCAACCGGAATATAAACTGAGCTCTAAAGACGGTAAAAAACACAGTGCGCGCTTCCCAAGAGTGCGCGCCCAGTCCTATAGAGTTCCAAAGAGGCACTTCCTTATTCCCTCTTCTTCTCTGCTCTAAAGCATCTGAACAGAATCAAAACACTGTCTCGAGACTGTTGACATCTAAAGGAAGCGATAGGTACTGCATTCATATGCCCTTATATGGGCATTTTCATGAGGGAGGGGTTCCAAATGAGGCACTCTGTGAAAACCACTTTCTCCAGGACAGAAATTCCTCTGGGTTTTGCCTACCATATCCGTTCTGTTTTACTCACAGACAAATGGTTAAGTTTTACAAAATTCAGAGTGTTTCCTATCCAATGGTACCAAATATGTGCATATCCTATTTTCTGGGCCTGAATGGGAGGCATTTTACTTTGGGCACGCCAGGCTCTCCAAAACGGTCAAGTTGTGCAGTGATCCCTAACAAGTTAAAGAGTTCAGTCACAGCCTTAACTCTGTTAAGAGATGTGTTTTCTGTCTCTTCCTCTGTGTGTTTTTTCCAGCCATGAGCAGTTTAAAGATTAATTCTTTAAAGATTAATTCTTTAAACGTAAATGGGGCGAGGGAAAAAAGAGCCGTGGCATATGAGTTAATGAAGGGAAAGGGAAGGGAACTAAGTTTTCTACAAGAAACATAGTAATATTGAAACAGGAGTGGGGGGGGATTATTTATTTCTTGCTGAGGATTTTAACTGCACAGTCAGTGATTTAGATGGAAACCACAAAGAACCCCATATAGCCTCAATTACTTTTTTAAATGCTTAATGTAACACATGAACTGTGTGATATTTGGCGGAGCCAACATGAAGGCACGAGACAGTACACATGGGCCGATGTGATGGAGAACACCATCTCTCTGGCCAGGTTAGATAGATTTTCTTGTTTTGAGCATCAATTTCAGGTGTGATAACCCCAGTGGGATTTTCAGATCATTGTTTAATAACAGAGGTGGTGTTCATTAACACTGTAAAACCCAAAAGTGCATACTGGCATTTTAATATAACTTTATTGATGCTCACTTCAGGAAATGTCTTAGTTGTTTCTGGGAGAGGTGGAGGTCTCCAAAGACCAGTTTTGTATCCCTTCAACAGTGGAGGGACATAGGAAATATCCAGATTCAACAATTCTGTAATGAGTAGACCATAAATGTCACCAGAGACATCACCAGATCAATGAACGCCCTAGAGTCTGAAATAGTGGAACTCCTGACGTTGGTTGAGATCACAGGAGACCGAGGCCATACTCAGGCCCTCAAGAGAAAAAAAGCAGCATTGGCAGACCTGCTGGGTATCAGAGCACAAGGGGCATTGTGAGAAGTACGTTTCAGGGATTCTCTGAAATTGATTCCTCATACAAATTTTCCTTTGGTTTAGAGAAAAAGAATGGACAAATTATTCCTTGCCTCAAATCAGCTGTTGGACAGGAGCTCACTAGCCCTAGTGAAATTAGAAACAGGGCAGTAGAGTTCTATGCTGAGCTCTACAAGAGTGAGTACAAAGAGGATAAAACAGTGACACATCAATTCCTTGATGGGCTCCCACAGGTGGCTGCAGACACTGAGGTTGAGCTTGAGCAACTATTGTCTTTGCAAGAGCTATACACTGCATTAAAATGCATGGAAAATGGAAGGGCACCAGGCATTGATGAGCTTCCCGTTGACTTTTTAAAGTATTTTTTGGCCATGATTGGAGAGGATTGGCTAGCAGTAGTTAGCGATAGTTTGACCAGAGGGATACTATCGATAAGCTGCAGGAGAGCTGTCCTCACCCTACTGCCAAAAAATGGTGACCCTATGGAGGTGAAGAACTGGAGGCCGGTGGCTTTATTGTCCACTGATTATATGCACCTGTCCAAGGCTTTGTCCAACCGGCCGAGGGAGGTGATAGGGCAAATCATACAGACCAGTCCTACTGTGTTCCTGGCAGGCAGATAGGCGATAGCATTTCTCTGATTCAGGATATTTTGGATGTCTCTAGGGCTATTGGGTTGGATGCTGGTCTAATTTCAATTTATCAGGAAAAGGAATTTGACCGAGTTGAACATCAATACTTTTGGTGCACTTTTGAGGCATTTGGTTTCAGCTCTTGTTTTATTGGCATGATCAGGGTGATATATGGTGACATTGAAAGTGTACTGAAAGTTAACAGTGGCTTGAGTGCTCCTTTTAAAGATGGTAGAGGTATTAGGCAGGAGTGTTCTTTGTCAGCAATGTTATATGCCATCCCTATAGAGCCACTACTAAATAGCATTAGAAGTCACATTGAAGGGGTGTACCTTTCAGAGGATATTCCTCCTATTCGCCTCTCAGCTTATGCTGATGATGTAGTTATTTTAGTGAAAGATCAAGCAGTGGTGGATAGTTTGAGTTTCATGGTTGATTGGTTTAGGGGGGAAGAAATTGTGCTTTACAGATTGGAAAATGGTCTGGAGGGATCATGGCTTTGCCAGGGGGGCTGTAATGGTGTAAGGGAGGTTTTAAGTATCTTGGAGTGTACCTAGGGGATGAGGGGACAATGCACAAAATGTGGAATGTGGTGCTTGAAATGGTGGAAGGGAGGATGAGGAGATGGCGTTGGTTGTTATCTCGTATGTCATCTCGCACTATTATTGTTAACAATGTGGTTGCCTCTGCACTGTGGCATCGGTTGTCATGTTTAGAGCCACCGCTAAAATACAGGAGATTATTGTAGATTCATTTGGGGATAAATATCATTCCACAATGTGTTTTGTATTTGTCAAAAGAGGAGGGGGGAGGTTTGACAGGTCTTCTACTACAGCAGGTCAGGGGATTAGGTTTAAAGAAGGCTTTATTTTTGGTTGATAGTAGCCAGATTTCTAGGGAGGGAGTACCTCTGTTTTACAGAGGCCTTCTTAGGGTTTCGAGCCTGATGAAGGTGTCCAGATGCACTCAGGTGGAGTCAGTGCATTGGCTGCTGGAGGAACCTCTGGTGTATGGGGCAAAACTGGATTGTACAACTGCTGCAGCTGTTCCACATTTCTCCAAGATTATGGTAAAGGGCAAAATCATCACCCTAAAACAGTTAATTTCACCTTTATTTTACCAGGTAGGCCAGTTGAGAACAAGCTCTCATTTACAACTGCGGCCTGGCCAAGATAAAGCAAAGCAGTGCGACAAAAACAACAACACAGAGTCAATAACACAAAATAAAAGAAAAATAGAAAAATCTGTGTACAGTGTGTGGAAATGTAGAAGAGTAGGGAGGTAGGTAATAGGCCCTAGAGACGAAAATAATTAAAATGTAGCATTAATACTGGAGTGATAGATGTGCAGATGTTGATGTGCAGGTAGAGATACCGGTGTGCAAGAGGGTAAGTAATAATATGGGGATGAGGTAGTTAGGTGTGCTATTTACAGATTGGCTGTGTACAGGTACAGTAATCGGTATGCTGCTCTGACAGCTGATGCTTAAAGTTAGAGAGGGAGATATAAGACTCCAGCTTCAGAGATTTGGGTTTGCGATGGATATGTAGTGAGGGCCAGCCAACGAGAGCATACAGGTCGCAGTGGTGGGTAGTATATAGGGCTTTGGTGATAAACCGGATGGCACTGTATTAGACTACACCCAGTTTGCTGAGTAGAGTGTTGGGGGCTATTTTGTAAATGACAACGCCCAAGTCAAGGATTGGTAGGATACTCAATTTTACAAGGGTCTGTTTGGCGGCATGAGTGAAGGAGGCTTTGTTGCAAAATAGGAAGCCGATTCTAGATATAATTTTGGATTGGAGATGCTTAATGTGAGCCTGGAAGGAGAGTTTACAGTCTAACCAGACACCTAGGTATTTGTAGTTGTCCACATATTCTAGGTCAGAACCGTCCAGAGTAGTGATGCTAGTCGGGCGGGAGGGTGCGGGCAGCAATCGGTTGAAGAGCATGCATTTAGTTTTACTTGCATTTAAGAGCAGTTGGAGGCCACGGAAGGAGAGTTGTATGACATTGAAGCTCGTCTGGAAGTTTGTTAACACAGTGTCCAAAGAAGGGCCAGATGTATACAGAAAGGTGTCGTCTGTGTAGAGGTGGATCAGAGAATCACTGGCAGCAAGAGCGACATCATTGATGTATACAGAGAAGAGAGTCAGCCCGAGAATTGAACCCTGTGGCACCCCCATAGAGACTGCCAGAGGTCCGGACAACAGGCCCTCTGATTTGACACACTGAACTCTATCAGAGAAGTAGTTGGTGAACCAGGCAGTCACTTGAGAAGCCAAGGCTATTGAGTCTGCCGATAGAACGCAATGATTGACAGTCGAAAGCCTTGGCCAGGTCGATGAAGATGGCTGCACAGTACTGTCTTTTATCGATGGCGGTTATGATATCGTTTAGGACCTTGAGCGTGGCTGAGGTGCACCCATGACCAGCTCTGAAACCAGATTGCAAGCTCGGAAACCAGATTGCATAGGAGAGAAGGTACTGTGGGATTCAAAATGGTCGGTGATCTGTTTATTAAAACCATTTAGGGATCATTGGGGCGCTAGCGCCCCGTTCCCGACACTACCCAGGGAAATGTAAGGCGCCAAATTCAAAATCCAAAAGTTGAATTATTAAACATTGATCAATACACAAGTGTTGCATAGTCGTCGAAAGCTCTGATTCTTGGCAATATCACAGCGTTGTCAGATTTCAAAAAGGCTTTACGGCGAAAGCACAACATTTGATTGTTTGAGGATAGCACCTCTCATATTTATGCATTAGCATAGAAGCACATTAAGGTCCTGGAGTGGCCTAGCCAGTCTCCAGACCTTAATCCCATAGAAAATCTGTGGAGGGAGCTGAAGGTTCGAGTTGCCAAACGTCAGCCTCGAAACCTTAATGACTTGGAGAAGATATGCAAAGAGGAGTGGGACAAAATCCCTCCTGAGATGTGTGCAAACCTGGTGGCCAACTACAAGAAACATCGGACCTCTGTGATTGCCAACAAGGGTTTTGCCACCAAGTACTAAGTCATGTTTTGCAGAGGGGTCAAATACTTATTTCCCTCATTAAAATGCAATTCCATTTATAACATTTTTCACATGCGGTTTTCTGGATTTTTTTGTTGTTATTCTGTCTCTCACTGTTCAAATAAACCTACCATTAAAATTATAGACTGATTATTTCTTTGTCAGTGGGCAAACGTACAAAATCAGCAGGGGATCAAATACTTTTTTCCCTCACTGTACCTATCAACTTTGCCCAAACAAATCAAACATCATTTATAATGCATCCCTAGGTATCCTTTTATGAACGATTATAACGATTATATTTCACTCGGATGATATACTAAACGATATAAAGGGAAAATAAAGTGGGGCGCGCTCACGGTCTCGTGCCCAGGAAAAGTTATTGACATCCGTGGTGCCTTCACTATTTCTTCTTCCTTTCGGTTCATGTCAATGATAAAGCCTTCAAACACTGTCTAAAGACTGTTGACATCTAGTGGAAGCCATAGGTACTGCAATCTAGGAGCTATTGTACATGGATTTCAATAGGAAGCCTATCAAACGGAGGAAATGTCACAAAAAATTATAATTCTGGACAGAAATTCCTCGGGTTTTCGCCTGCTATATCAGTTCTGTTATACTCACAGACATTATTTTAAACGTTTTAGAAACTTCAGAGTGTTTCATATCCAATAGTACTATTATGTGCATATCCTGAGTGGCAGGCATTTTACTTTGGGTACGCCAAAACCGTCACCACTGCTGATGATGCCTAAAGAGTTAACTTGACTTTCGAAAATTTTAGAAAGGCATGGCAGGATGGATATAGGTCTATAACAGTTTGGGTCCAGAGTGTCTCCCCCTTTGAAGAGGGGGATGACCGACGATACGAAAGAGAGGTTGAATAGGCTAGTAATAGGGGTTGCAACAATTTCGGCGGGTAATTTTAGAAAGAGAGGGTCCAGATTGTCTAGCCCAGCTGATTTGTAGGGATCCAGATCCAAAATGTACCATCATCGTTATTACTACTACTACCACCACCACCATCAATAAACTGCAATCATTACCATCACCCCTACTACCGGTACCACTGCTACTTGGAATAATAATCACAACAACAATAATAATAATAATAAGTTAACTTAACTTAATAAATTATTGTTATTAACAATAATAACAACAATACCACTAATAATAATAATAGTAGTAATAACAATAATACTAATAATAAGTAAGTTACTGCTTACTATAAAGATGTTATTATTCAGTGTCCCTCAGGCAATGGCAGGAAAATACATATTTGGCTGCAAGACGAGCCGTTGCTCCTTCGCCCATGAGTTCCTTTTGTTTTTCCTCTGGGTTAAATAAGTGAACATTTGAATAAATGTAGTAATTTCTGTGAATAATGAATCTCTTGGTGAGGAATATTTATTACAGTAAAGGAGAAAGTGCATCTCTGTTTCTACCTCTCCTTTTGTGCAGTGACCACATACACACTCCTCTTTAGGTAGCAATGTCTTTTTATGTCTACCGGTTTCTACTGCCAATTGTTGGTCACTCAGCCTGTACTTGGTGAGGATCTGTCTCTGCTTCGTATCACTGACAGAGTAAAGATAATCAGCCTATTCATATTCTCTTTTCAGAGCCAGATAGCGATTCAGTCGGCTTTGGGATTTTGTTGTAATTATGAGTCCTTTGATTGGTTCATGATTTTGCTTATTTGAATCCTTTCTTTTGAAGCAGTGCTGGTGTCAGCTTGGTTGGTTAGGTCCAGAACCAGCTGACTGGGCTCAGCTCTTGGGTTTGAAGTGCTTTAAATTGGAGACTTGAATTTGGACTTGAATATAGGTGTAGCCAAAATTTAAATGACCTTTTTTGTACTTTCATTACCACTGGAAAGCTGCCCAATTCTGCCCTACATGCATTCGTTGGATTTTCCGACAGAATTATGCATGTAGGACTTCAATTGGATGTTTGTCCCACATTTTAAAGTTCCGTTTATTGAGTGGCCCCCAAACCTCACTTCGGTAAAGAGCAATTGGTAGGATTACGCTGTCAAATATTTTCGTCCAAATTCTCATTGGGATGTTGATTTTGAATAATTTCATTTTTATTGCATACAATGCTCTGCGGGCTTTTTCTTTGAGTCTATTCACTGTGAGATTAAAGTTTCCCGATGCAGATATGGTCAGACCAAGGTATAAGTCATTTTTTGTGTGTTCAATTATGGTGTTGTTCAGGGGGAATTTATATTTGTGTTTCTGACATCTCTTTCTTTTTCAGGAAAATCATGATTTTAATTTAAAAAATATATATTTACTGCCAGGGCCCAATTATACCAATATTGCTCTAGAATGTTAAGGTTCTGTTGAAGACCTTCTTTGGGTGGTGATAGAAGAACCAAATCATCAGTATATAGGGATAGCAGGTAACCTAGTGGTTAGAGCGTTGGGCCAGTAACCGAAAGGTTGCTGGATCGAATCCCTGACCTGATAAGGTATAAATCTGTCGTTTTGCGCCTGAACTAGGCAGTTAACTTTTTAGGGAGCGGCTTCCGAGGTGACGGTTTTGGAGAGTCTGGCGTGCCCAAAGTGGCCTCCCACTCAGGCCCAGAAAATAGGATATGCACATAATTAGTACTATTGGATAGGAAACACTCTGAAGTTTCTAAGAGTGTTAAAAAAATATTGCCCCACCACTCCCTAAGTAGTTAACCCACTGTTCCTAGGCCGTCATTGTAAATAAAAATGTGTTCTTAACTACTTAGGGAGTAGCGGTGCGCTATTAAACATTCATCAATATACAAGTGTTGCATAGTCATCAAAAGCTCTGATTCTTGGCAATATCACAGCGTTATCAGATTTCAAAAAGTCTTTACGGCGAAAGCACAACATTTGATTGTTTGAGGATAACACCTCCACATTAGCATAAATTCATATCCAGCGCGGGTCACACAAAACCCATATAAGAGCTAAAATAAATCACTTACCTTTCGAAGAACTTCTGCTGAGGGCTTCCCAAGTGTCCAACGAAGACATCCAATGGTTCTTTTGTTAGAAAAAGTCATTTATTATATCCATAAATCTCCGTTTGGTTGGAGCGTTATGATCAGAAAATCCACCGTCGAGTCGCCCATTAATCCGTGAAGAGAACACGTTCAAATTATACCTATACACTTTCTCCAAACAAATCAAACATCATTTTTTATGTATCCTTAGGTATCCTTTCATGTATATTTACTGTAATATTTCAACCGGACGATAACGTGAACTATAGGAAAGGAAAATAAAGTGGGGCGCGCTCACAATCTCGCTCCCGTGAAACGTTGTTGACAAATGTAGTCCCTTCACTACTTCCTCTTCCTATCTGTTCTGCTTAGTGCTAGAGCCTCCAGACACTGTATAAAGACTGTTGACATCTAGTGGAAGCCATAGGTACTGCAATCACGGAGCTGGTTCCCATTAAAATCAATCGGCAGCCTGGACAAAAAGGTTATGTACAAAAAAACTGCAAATCCGGATGGATTTTCCTCGGGTTTTCGCCTGCTATATCAGTTCTGTTATACTCACATTCATTATTTACGTTTAAGTTAACTGACTTGCCTAGTTAAACAAAGGTTAAATAAAGTATAGCATGTATTTTACCTATGTGTCAAATAGTGTGAGTCTTGGGGGTGCAGAACGGTCCAACATGTCTGCTAATTCATGTATATAAAGGTTGAAAAGGTTTGTACTCAAACTGCTGCCTTGTCTCACACCTCAAAATTGCAAAAATAATTATGATATTTTTATTTTTATTGCACACTTGTTTTCCGTATGCATACATTTTATAAAGTCATACTCCTCACCACCATGCCCACTTTGGAGAATTTAGACTTTCCCTCTTTTTTTGTGTGTGTTTATTCATTAGTGTGTGTAAGGTGTGTATATGGTCAGTAGTGCGATGGTTGGGGAGAAAGCCAATTTGATATTTACTCATATATTTTTTTTCTTGAAGCAAGGTTTGAATTCTTGAATTCAAAATGCTACAGAAAACCTTTCACAAGTTGCTGTTTATGCAAATTCCCCTGTAACTATTGGGGTCTGATTTGTCTCCACTTTTGTGGATAAGGGAGATGAGCCCCTGGTTCCAGACATCAGGAAAGCAGCCAGATGTGAGTACCATGTTTAACAATTTAAGCACAGCATTTTGCAACTCAGGTGTGCTGATGTTATCTAGACCACAAGCCTTCTTTGGTTTTTATAGATTTTAGCTTTTCGTTTAGTTTATTGTTGGGTTATTAGGTAATCTAATGGATTTTGGTTGTTTTTAATGATTAATTCAAGGATGTTAAAACATTTTTGTGGGATGTTTTTGTAAAGATTATCAAAATAAATGTTCCAAATTCCTTCATCTTGTATGGCTAATTCTTGTGGCTTTGTCATTCTTAAATTGCTCCATATATCCCAGAACTGATTTTGGTCAGTTGCATTTTCAATTTCATCAAGTGTCATATTGGTATAATTCAATTTCTTGCATTTCAGTGTATGTTTATACTGTTTCAGAGTTTCCAAGTATTCATAGCGTACCTCTGGGTTGTTTTGCTATTTATTTTTTCCATTTGACATTTGTTTCAGGTGTTTTCTAATTGTTTTACATTCGTAATCAAATCATTTTTCAGAAACGTTTAGTTTTTTTGTTTCTGATGTTGCATTTCTTTGGTTTTCTCAAATTTGCTTTTGATGCTGCTTTTTGGAATATGTAATTTATGTTTTGAGTAGCCGGATTGACACCTTCTTTATTGTTTTGGTATTGTGAGTTATTGAAGACCTGTATAGAGTTCATCATTTCATTTGAGTTCAATGTTTCAATGAATTTCTCTGCACTGTTTGGAGCCCATCTGTACGATTGGTTAATATGTAGAGATTATTGGGCTGTTTTTTTGAATGAGTATTGCTGGTTAATTTCTTCAGAAACACGTTAATCTGACTGTGATCTGAGAATGGTGTCTGTGGTCTGACTGTGAATGCACTAATGGAGGAGGGGTCCATGTCCCCTCTGTTTCTACTATTAAGCATGTACAGGCCTAAGGCTTGACAGAGATGCATTAACTCTTTCCCGTTTTTGTTCAGTATTTGGTTAGGACTGTTTCTATTATTTATAATAGGGATGGCTACTGTACAATAAGGGGTGTCCAAATATATGGTGGTTACCTCCCGCATCAGTGTAGACAGGCTCAGAACCTGTTCTCGCATTGAAATCTCCACAAAGAAGCAATTTACCCTCTACCTGAAATTGAAGGATTTCTGTATGGAGATTGTCAAACTGAATCTGAAGGAGGAGCATAAGCTGCACATAAGTATCAAATCAAATCAAATCAAATTGTATTGGTCACATACACATGGTTAGCGGATGTTAATGCGAGTGTAGCAAAATGCTTGTACTTCTAGTTCTGACCGTGCAGTAATATCTAACAAGTAATCTAACAATTTCACAACACATAAGTGTAAAGGAATGATTAAGAATATGTACATACAGTGGGGCAAAAAAGTATTTAGTCAGCCACCAATTGTGCAAGTTCTCTCACTTAAAAAGATGAGAGAGGCCTGTAATTTTCATCATAGGTACACTTCAACTATGACAGACAAAATGAGGAAAAAAAATCCAGAAAAGGATTAATGAATTTATTTGCAAATTATGGTGGAAAATAAGTATTTGGTCACATACAAACAAGCAAGATTTCTGGCTCTCACAGACCTGTAACTTCTTCTTTAAGAGGCTCCTCTGTCCTCCACTCGTTACCTGTATTAATGGCACCTGTTTGAACTTGTTATCAGTATAAAAGACACCTGTCCACAACCTCAAACAGTCACACTCCAAACTCCACTATGGCCAAGACCAAAGAGCTGTCAAAGGACACCAGAAACAAAATTGTAGACCTGCACCAGGTTGGGAAGACTGAATCTGCAATAGGTAAGCAGCTTGGTTTGAAGAAATCAACTGTGGGAGCAATTATTAGGAAATGGAAGACATACAAGACCACTGATAATCTTCCTCGATCTGGGGCTCCACGCAAGATCTCACCCCGTGGGGTCAAAATGATCACAAGAACGGTGAGCAAAAATCCCAGAACCACACGGGGGGACCTAGTGAATGACCTGCAGAGAGCTGGGACCAAAGTAACAAAGCCTACCATCAGTAACACACTACGCCGCCAGGGACTCAAATCCTGCAGTGCCAGACGTGTCCCCCTGCTTAAGCCAGTACATGTTCAGGCCCGTCTGAAGTTTGCTAGAGAGCATTTGGATGATCCAGATGAGGATTGGGAGAATGTCATATGGTCAGATGAAACCAAAATANTACCTATTGCAGATTCAGTCTTCCCAACCTGGTGCAGGTCTACAATTTTGTTTCTGGTGTCCTTTGACAGCTCTTTGGTCTTGGCCATAGTGGAGTTTGGAGTGTGACTGTTTGAGGTTGTGGACAGGTGTCTTTTATACTGATAACAAGTTCAAACAGGTGCCATTAATACAGGTAACGAGTGGAGGACAGAGGAGCCTCTTAAAGAAGAAGTTACAGGTCTGTGAGAGCCAGAAATCTTGCTTGTTTGTATGTGACCAAATACTTATTTTCCACCATAATTTGCAAATAAATAAATTAAAAATCCTACAATGTGATTTTCTGGATTTCTTTTTCTCATTTCGTCTGTCATAGTTGAAGTGTACCTATGATGAAAATTACAGGCCTCTCTCATCTTTTTAAGTTGGAGAACTTGCACAATTGGTGGCTGACTAAATACTTTTTTGCCCCACTGTACCTAGTCAGTTGTACAAGTGAATGCCTTCAACTGAAATGTGTCTTCCGCATTTAATCCAACCCCTCTGAATCAGAGAGGTGTGGGGGGCTGCCATAACTATACCCCAATGACTCTCATGTAGTTCTGCCAGTAGTCTGCTTTGCAGGCTTTGTGTATTCACCACCCTGTAACCCCAAAGAATACTGTCATCCTGAATTGGAAGTTCAAACTTTATTTTGACATAAAGTTTCAAGACTTGGTCTGGCACATGGTTTCGCCATACTGCTTAATTAACCATTTTTGGTCTTGCTCAGTTTCAAGTGCTATATCTTTAGCAGTGATTGGCAAGTCATCTATAAATGACACTCTATACACTGGATTTGGTGTAGGAGCTCAGTGGTGTTGTAGGAATGGGAGCCTTCTCAAAACGTTCAGTTTTTTGTTTCATGGGGTGTATCCCATCTGCATCTATCACATGACCTAGATTTACTACGCTATTCTGGAAGAAATAAGATGTTTCTCTTTTAACCTTCAGATTGCAGACTTTCAGTCTATTTAGCACTTCTTCAAGATTTCTCATGTGCACTTCTGTGTCACGCCCTGTGATACGTCTATCATCAAGATAGCAGATTACCCCATCTATACCTTGTAGGATCTGATCCATCATTTTCTGAAAAAATAGCTGGAGCACAGGCAACACCAAAAGGAAGCCTGTTGACCTTAAACAACCCCTTATGGGTATTAATGGTGAGATAGTGCTTAGAGCTCTCCTCAAGTTGTACTTGCTGGTATGCCTGTGACAAATCCAGCTTTGTGAACTTCTCACCCCCTGTCAGCTTTGTGAACAAGTCCTGCGTTTTTGGTAACAGATACTGATCTACTTCCAGCCACGGATTGATAGTTACCTTGTAATATCCACATATTCTTACAGTATTGTCTGTTTTCGGCATACCCACAATTGAAGCAGCCCATTCACTGTAGTTAACTGGAGTAAGGACCCCTTCTGACTCCAACTTGACTAGCTGTTTTTCAACAGCTTCTCTAAGTATATACGGCACTGGGCGAGGCTTGCAGAACTTAGGTACAGCCCCCTTAGTTACATGTATCTTGGCTGTGATACCTTTTAGCATTTCCAGTTCTGGCTGAAATATTTATCACACAAACCCTCTACTGTCTCTACGGCTGTTACTCTGTGTACACGTGACCAGTCTAGCTTCAACTGACTGATCCAGTCTCTAACCAGCAGGGCAAGACCATTTACCTTGACCACCAGCAGGTCTAAAGTTTTAGTGCTCCCATTACACTTGACATTGACTGAGATTTTCCATTTTAGAACTAGTGACTCATTACTGTATATTTTTAACACAGAGTTTTGAACCTGTGGTTGTACGACCTCTCTGATATCACAGAAACCGCTGCACCTGTATCACCCTCCATTTTGAGTGTCACATCATCTACCCTTACATACACATATTATGGTTTAGTAGTGTCTTTACCTGTATCTAATGCAACCAGTTCTGTTAATTTTACATTACCCAACTCATAGTTACTGGTTAAATGGCTGATGTCCCTTTATCAGATGTCTGGCTCTCATGTGAGATGTAATGGTCATCACTCTGGGGCTTGACTGCGACGCAACGCTCCTCACTGTTGCAATGACGTTCTTGTCCTCTCTCTCGCTGGTGTTCGTTGCCCTGGTGCTGATCATCATTGCTCCTCTCGTCTTCCTGCAGTCCCAGTAAGGAGGCATCTCCCTCAGTAGCATCCAGGTGCTTGTTCCATTTCGCTTGCTTCATGTCATTCTTTCCCACTTGAAGCGAGTGGCATTTCCTGGCTACGTGTCCTTTCTTCTTTCACTCCCGACACTCAACATTTTTCCCTTTTCCCGCGCAACGGTAACATGGTTTACCTGTTGCCTCCGTTTTCTTGGCAACGCTTTTCTTCTCGACTGTATTTGCTTTAAAAGTATTTTGTGAAAACTGCTGTGCACTTTCCTTTGTTACTTAAAAAAAAAAATCCCATATCCACAGCAAGTGTAATGTTAAGTCTTTTGTGTGAGCTGCGTTCAGTAAACGGTCTCTCAGCTTTGCACTTTTAATACCGCAAACAAATCTATCACTTAATGACTCTTCAAGAATATGACCTAATTTACATGTGGCTGATAGTTTTCTTAAACTAGCCAAGTACTCACTAATCGACTCTCCCTCGAGTTGACTCCTTGCATGAAACTTGCATCTTTCAACAATAGAATTCACCCTTGGTACGTAGTGACTTTTCAACAGCGCAACCACTCTGTCAACGTGTTTCACTTGGTTTCTGTGGCGCAAATAAGTCCATTAACAAATTGTGACTCTTTCTGCCAACAATCGTCAGAAAAATGGCTTTTGACTTATCATCCTTGTACTTGAGGCCATTAGCTGAAAAATACTGTTCAATCCTTTACAAATAGGCTTAGAAACTTTCCACACTTTCCTCAAAGTGAAAATCCTCAGCCTTGCCGAACGCCATCATTGGTGCTAGCTTTTCTACACCAGCTGTCTCGACGGAGCGAGCTTGCTCTGTTCTCCTTCAGACAAAAACCTTGTCACTAATCTGTTGCATCCACGGTGAAAGGAAGTGTGTTTTTTTTTAGTTATTGTAAAGAGAAACTCCACAGTATGAAGCATTAACATCACAAAGACGGTTTATTTCCAACATGACAGAGGATACAACATAGCCGGTTCCAAGATGAGTCCATATGCACTCTCTCAAAGGTAGCACACTTGAATACCCTGGCCAACAACCAATGAGGGCCTGCCAATTAAGCTATGTGCATCAAAATCAGATACATATTTCCAATATCACTCACTGAACATGCGCATGCCATTTTAACCAGGTCTGCTGCTTATCTCTCAAACACTACAGTTTTCACATCTCCTGTCCTATACTTTAAAATCAGGATGTACTGTAGGTTATCTACCAGTCATCTCTTCCCAGCCTCAGCCCCATCCAGCCCTGCAGATCCCCAGGTCTCCAGATTTATTGAAAACCAGCAGGAGCACAGCAGCAGACCCCACGACTGGCCATGTCCTGTCTGATGCCTAATGCCCAGCGCTGTCAACTCTCACATCAACCAGACCTCTATACACCCAGGATCAAGGTGATGGAGAGAATGAGAAAAAAAGACTGATGCACCAGATGAAGACATCCCAAGAGTGACAACATGCAGCCATCATATTCTTTAAAAAGCACTCACTTAGTGTCATTTAACAGTTAATGAAGGATCTCCAGACAGACCTCGCTGTGGCTTCTGGCTGCCCCTGTCTGTCCCTCCTGTTCTTTATGCATTAGATAAGCCCACTCAGGACAGCTCATGCTAATTCCCTCCCTGAAGAAAGCAATTAGGCTACAGAACTAACCTAACACTGGGACCAGTGAGAGAGCGGTGAAGAGATGGAGAGATGGGGAGAGATGGAGAGAGAGAGAGAGAGAGAGAGAGATGCCTGGCTCCTGCAGATTTTTTTTTCATCCAATTATAGCTCATCACAATCATTTCATCGAATTTAGTCATAAAATAATATCTGGGCCTTGCATAATTACAGCGGAATAGTTTGACTGATGGCTACTCTGAGATTTGAGTGTAGAGGATGAGAGAGAGGGAGAGAGGAGAAAAACTGCTTGTAATGATTCTTGGAAGTCTCTGTGGTGTGGCTAATTCTGGTTGGTCTCTTGGATCAGGACTAAACTAAAGATGTTTAGTTTGGGTGTGTGTTCATATCAAGCAATATGAGCATGAATCGATCGTTCCAGGATCTGTCATTAGATTGTTTATTTGTTTGCTTTCTGGCTCTAGATGTGTGGGTGTGTGTGTGTGTGTGTGTGTGTGTATGTGTGTGTGTGTGAGACAGCTGCCTCTGCTCTCTCCCTCCAAGCCATGCAGGGATGGAGTTAGGCTGTCAACTCAAATTGTTGAGACTGAGATGGCATCATGAGGCAAATGCCAAAGAATGTCAGAACAGAGAGAAAAGAGGAGAAGAAAGGATGAAACAGCGGTACGTCAGCTCTGACTGTGGAATGGAAAGGGGTTGACCTTCCTTTTCAGAGCAGGTACGTAGGCGAGTGCCTGTGGTGATATTGGGCAGGGAGGGTCAAATTAGTTGAAGGGTCAAAGTATATAATTTCCATCTAATTTATTTAGCCTATGAACGGTACACAACCTGTGAATGTACTTTACTTCAAGAGAGACCTTTCTGCTCCTACGTCAGACATAAAACATCAAGTATGCACACACACACAACTTCACGTTGATGATGGCAGAATGTTAGGATTATATAAGCCGAGATGTCACATGTATTTAGTCTCAGTACCACGGTAACACAGAGAGAAAGAGGTCAGCTACCCTAAAGGCAGGTCAAACACTGCTGTACATTTGTATTGTACAGACTGGCTGTTGTTGTTCTGTTGGTGGGAGGGGATATTTTAAATGAGAACTATGATGGGCTGTACACACACACACATGCACACACCTTAACCCTCATTTTGACTGTGCAGCTGGCCCATCTCTGCCTACAGGACAAAATTAATACCAAAAAATGTCAACCTGCCACACACACACATACACACACACACACACAAACAAACGTTCACCCGTACTGTATCCAGCACTGTGTCTTGTGGTTTTATAAATAGCATGTTGCTGTCAAGCTGTCAGGTGGATTAGTATGCTGTGTTTATGAGAGGCCCTCAGGGCAGTCCCGGGGAGCAGGTGGCCTGGAGACAACCATCAATTATATTACCCTCTAGTACACTCTATAACAACACACCTGCTCACTATGCTGCCCTCTATAGGACACACAATGTAATGCGGATGCACAAACAGAGGCACACACATACAAACACACACACACACACTCTCTCTTCTTTTTCCAGAGAGAGAGATGCTTTCTGACTGGACTGGATATTGGGAATTGCTGGGCTGTGATCGATGCCCGCCTCACTGACATAAAAACAAATCTGCTGCTGTTAAAATTATGCCCAAGGAACAGAGATAACAGTGAGAGTGTTTGTGTGTGTGTGTTTGTGTGTGTGTGTGTGTGTGTGTGTGTGTGTGTGTGTGTGTGTGTGTGTGTGTGTGTGTGTGTGTGCGTGTGCGTGTGTGTGTGTGTGTGTGTGTGAGAGAGCGAGCGAGCGAGAGAGAGAGAGATGTTCCCCTGTTCCCAAAACAGCAATGGATTGAACTATATAGACCACTTCAGTTTGTTAAAAATGTTTTTACCTTACTGCCTTACTCTGAACGATATGCATTTGTAAAATAGTGAATAGCACAGAAGCATTGACAATAGTTTGGCATTGAAATCCGCCTTTCTTAGGTAAATCTCACATCATGAAATCCTTGGCCAGTAGTCCGCTTTCAATCCCTATTGCATTGTACAAAAGATCAAGAGTTAGGTTAGAGTTAGGTTAGAGTTAGGTTAGAGTTATGTTAGAGTTCGGTTAGGGGTTCAGTTGGATGGAGTTGATAAACAACACAGTAATGGCTAGAAGGGATCCACCTTTTGTAAAAAAAAAGTTTTTTTACATTATAGCTAACACTAATCCTAACCCTTTTCCTAACCTTAACCTAATTATCCTAACATGCTACTTTCATTCACCTAACCTGCTGTGTGAGTTCTCCTAACCTGCTCCGAAAACTCCAAATATGACGTTACTTTGACAAAAGCTGGATCCCTTCTAGCCATGACCAAACAACACCTCTGGAAGTTCCATTACTTTTCAAATCCCCCTGGAAACACAAAGTGCTGTCACACTGGTTCCCATCCCAGTTTCCACTGTTCCCAGTTGAGCCAGTCTATCCCTGGGCTGTGTTCCCACCAGTCTTAACCAGGATAGTCAGACCAGAGAGGATTCCTATCACAGTCCCCTATTCAACACTGCATCAATCACACAAGTCTCAGCAGTACCACAGTCAAATGATTCACTAATCGAATATCATTATTACCAGCAATTGTGTTAAACTATGACTCTAGGTAGCATCAGCAATTAACATCTGTGTGAACTTGAGTTTTCTTTAAAGGTACAGTTAAAGTCGGAAGTTTACATACACCTTAGCCAAATACATTTAAACTCAGTTCTTCACAATTCCTGACATTTAATCCTAGTAAAAATTCCCTGTCTTAGGACAGTTAGGATCACCACTTTATTTTAAGAATGTGAAATGTCAGAATAATAGTAGAGAGAATGATTTATTTCAGATTTTATTTATTTTATCACATTCCCAGTGGGTCAGAAGTTTACATACACTCAATTAGTATTTGGTAGCGTTGCCTTTAAATTGTTAAACTTGGGTCAAACGTTTCGGGTAGCCTTCCACAAGCTTCCCACAATTAGTTGGGTGAATTTTGGCCCATTCCTCCTGACAGAGCTGATGTAACTGAGTCAGGTGTGTAGGCCTCCTTGCTTGCACAAACTTTTTCAGTTCTGCCCAAAGAAATTCTATAGGCTTGAGGTCAGGACTTTGTGATGGCCACTCCAATACCTTGACTTTGTTGTCCTTAAGCCATTTTGCCACAACTTTGGAAGTATGCTTGGGGTCATTGTCTGTTTGGAAGACCCATTTGCGACCAAGCTTTAACGTCCTGAATGATGTCTTGAAATGTTGCTTCAATGTATCCACATAGATGCCATCTATTTTGTGCACCAGTCCCTCCTGCAGCAAAACACCCCCACAACATGATGCTGCCACCCCCGTGCTTCACGTGTGGGATGGTGTTCTTCGGCTAGCAAGCCTCCCCTTTTTTCCTCTAAACATAACGATGGTCATTATGGCCAAACAGTTCTATTTTTGTTTCATCAGACCAGAGGACATTTCTCCAAAAAGTATGATCTTTGTCCCCATGTGCAATTGCAAACCATAGTCTGGCTTTTTTTTGGCGGATTTGGAGCAGTGGTTTCTTCCTTGCTGAGCGGCCTTTCAGGTTATGTCGATATATGACTTGTTTTACTGTGGATATGGATACTTTTGTACCTGTTTCCTCCAGCATCTTCACAAGGTCATTTGCTGTTGTTCTGGGATTGATTTGCACTTTTCGCACCAAAGTACATTCATCTCTAGGAAACAGAACGTGTCTCCTTCCTGAGCGGTATGATGGCTGCATGGTCCCATGGTGTTTATACTTGCGTACTATTGTTTGTACAGATGAATATGGTACCTTCAGGCGTTTGGAAATTTCTCCCAAGGATTAACCAGACTTGTGGAGGTCTACAATTTTTTTTCTGAGGTCTTCGATGATTTCTTTTGATTTTCCCATGATGTCAAGCAAAGAGGCACTGAGTTTGAAGGTAGGCCTTGAAATACATCCACAGGGACACTTGACTCAAATGATGTCAATTAGCCTATCAGAAGCTTCTAAAGCCATGACATCATTTTCTGGAATTTTCCAAGCTGTTTAAAGGCACAGTCAACTTAGTGTATGTAAACCTCTGACCCACCGGAATTGTGATACAGTGAATTATCAGTGAAATAATCTGTCTGTAAACAATTGTTGGAAAAATTACTTGTGTCACACACAATGTAGATGTCCTAACCGACTTGCCAAAACTATAGTTTGTTAACAAGAAATGTGTGGAGTTGTTGAAAAACGAGTTTTAATGACTGTAAACTTCCAACTGTAGATGCAGTACTCTAAGTATAGGGATAATGAGAGGTATTTTGGGTGTGTGTGATTGTGTTTGTGTGTGTGATTGTGTTTGTGTGTGTCATGCTCACATATGCATTACATTTAAAAAAAAATCATAATAGATTTACGACCCCTCCGATTATTAATTTGGTTGTCGTAACTGCGATCTCCATGGTGATTGCCCTGGAGATGGCTGTGGTGACGATAAGCCCACCTGTCTAGCTGTGTTGCTATGTGTAGGTCTGCTGGTGCTGGCTCAGCAGATGGCCTAACCCATGGCTAAACAACGGTGTGTTGCTAATTGCTTTTGATTACAACACCTAAGTCAACATGCTTTTATAATTGGCTGTTCAAACAGATAGGGAGACAAGGGACTACCGTATGCAGAAGTCAGCTAAAAAGGCAACACAGATCTCCCCATAGAAATGGAATAAGAATACCTGTATTGTATGTCGCGTAAATATACACTGAGTATACCAAAACATTAGGAACACATTACAAATATTGATTTGCATCCCCTTTTGCCCTCCGAACAGCTTCAATTCTACCTTGTAGAGTCCATGCCCCGATGAATTGAGGCTGTTCTGAGGGAAAAAGGGGGTGCAACTCAATATTAGGAAGGTGTTCCTAATGTTTTAGTATACTCAGTGTATATTTACATTACTGTCACATCTACTCCTGCAACACCCTCTACTGCTCATCCTGTGTCTCCTTGACCTGCCGCCGCTCCCCCAGTACTCTCTCCCGTCCTTCTCCCTCTCTCTCTCTGTGTGTGTGTGATTGTGTGGGCAGAGACAGGTGTGCTGGAGTCAGAGCAGATCCCCACCAGCTGCAACCTGTTCCATAATCAAGACCTCTACAAATACTCAGCCCTGCCACTTCCACGCTGCCGGCTCGTAATCTATGCTCAGTCAGTCTACGTTCTAGCTATTTGTTACTATTCAGATCCTGCTATCCTGTTGTGCCTGTTTTTCTTGCCTGACGCTGTTTTCCTCTCCGCTACAGTTGTGCCCGCTCTGACTCTGTTCCCTGTCTCCTGTTCCACGTATTGTCATCCTGCTCCTCTGTCCTGGATTCCCCACTACTACCCCCTTGGATTCCCCTCCGGACCTGCTTTACCCTGTCTCAACCCCTCTTGCTCCAGCCTCAGCCTCCGCACCTGGTTTCCAGCAACCCGCCCGAGCTTCCCCTAACCTGCTCTCCATCTTCCCCCTGGGGTTCAATAAAATCCTTGGTTACTTCATCCCAGTCTCCTCGTCTGAGTCTGCTCTTGGGTTCCCCTGTTCCACCCTGCTTAACACATTACATTACATACATTACAATACAGGTATTCTTATTCCATTTCTATGGGGAGATCTGTGTTGCCTTTTTAGCTGACTTCTGCATACAGTAGTCCCTTGTCTCCCTATCTGTTTGAACAGCCAATTATAAAAGCAAGGTGTTGAAAGCGTTCCACAGGGATGCTGGCCCATGTTGACTCCAACACTTCCCACAGTTGTGTCAAGTTGTCTGGATGTCCTTAGGGTGGTGGACCATTCTTGATACACACGGGAAACTGTTGAGTGTGAAAAACAGTTCTTGACCCACTCAAACCGGTGTGCCTGGCACCTACTACCATACCCTATTTAAAGGCACTTCAATATTCACCCTCTGAATGGCACACATACACAATCCACGTCTAATTGTCTCAAGACTTAAATATCCTTCTTTAACCTGTCTCCTCCCCTTAATCTACACTGATTGAAGTGGATTTAACAAGTGACATCAATAAGGGATCATAGATTTCACCTGGATTCACCTGGTCAGTCTGTCATGGAAAGAGCAGGTGTTCTTAATGTTTTGTACACTCATTGGATGCTCCACCATGTAGGATAATTCCACCTTAAGTGACAATGCTGGATGCTGTCATTATCAGAAACAGACACATATTCACTGGTAAGAGGAGGTGAAAGGAGGGGAGGGGGCTGACCTCAGTAATTCCTGCAGAATCAAATGTCAGTGTCTGGACGCGGAGGGTTCTTTCAGTGGCACAGCGGAGAGCCAATGGAGTGCCATGATGGGGAAGGGTCAGAGTTGGCCGGCGGCCGCTGAGGTCTTTGTTAGAGAACCGCTCTCTCCAAGGCGAAGCAGAAGAGAGAAGAAGAGAGAAGTGAGGGATGCTGTGGAGCAGAGACAGAGAGAAAATCAATAGAGCTGTAGGAGACCATCCTCTCTCTCTGCACGCCACAGAGCTCAGCTCCCACACATACCCACACACTGTCTCTGGCTCAATACCTCTACCACTTCCCTCCCTCCATCCTCCTTTCTCTTATTGTGCTCTCTCTCTCGCTCTCGCTCTCGCTCTCGCTCTCGCTCTCTCTCTCTCTCTCTCTCTCGCTCTCACTCTCTCTCTCTCATGTTTATAAGTTGTGGGAGTAACGTGCGTGATGCCACAGCCCTTTTCAATCCAAAGACCTGTAAAAGATTGTGAATGTACAGCTTGTGGGGCTGAATATCATGAATGATAAACCCAGTGCTCCTACTGTGCAACTGTAACGCACACACACAATTGCACAGAACACCAAACCTCACAGCTATCATGAGTTGTTTTAGACATTTAATTGGAAACACAAAGGCAGCTCATATTAATCCCTGGAGACAGTAGTGCTACAGCAGAACATGTTTCAGTCTGGCCCCAGGGAAATGAAATATATAGAACTCCATCTGGTTCTGCTTAGAATTCTCCAACAGCATAGTGCTGGGGCGATCTGAGCAGTTATATCCTAAAGACTTCGAAACCTCAGAACCCGCCTTACCACAACTCATCTGACTGAATATCAATAACAGCTCTGATTCCATCTGTTGGCCCCACAATAACCTACATACTTAACTGACTGTGGAAATAGGAAGTACATTTTGCATAACTTACCCTGAAAGAGCCACTGTATAATGCATACTGTAGGTTCAGGTACAGTTCAATGACAGTTCGTCTGTATTTGTATATGGCTGTCCAGCAATCTGTTGCCTAAAGGGGTCATAACCCCACTAACAAATAGAGTTTGTGTTGTTTTGTATGGTATTGATGATTGAGTGTGATTATGACATGTCTGTCAGAGAGATATAGATAGCTACATTAGAACAGAAAGCTATAGATAGCTACAGAGGAGCAGAATGATACAGATAGCTACAGAGGAACAGAAAGCTATAGATAGCTACAGAGGAGCAGAACGATATAGATAGCTACAGATAAACATAAATATATAGATAGCTACAGAGGAACATAAAGATATAGATAGCTACAGATAAACAGAAATATATAGATAGCTACAGAGGAACATAAATATATAGATAGCTACAGATAAACAGAAATATATAGATAGCTACAGAGCAACATAAAGATATAGATAGCTACAGAGAAACATAAATGTATAGATAGCGACAGAGGAACATAAAGATATAGATAGCTACAGATAAACATAAATATATAGATAGCTACAGATAAACAGAAATATATAGATAGCTACAGATAAACAGAAATATATAGATAGCTACAGATAAACACAAACATATAGATAGCTACAGATAAACAGAAATATATAGATAGCTACAGATAAACATAAACATATAGATAGCTACAGATAAACATAAATATATAGATAGCTACAGATGAACATAAACATATAGATAGCTACAGATAAACATAAATATATATAGATAGCTACAGATAAACAGAAATATATAGATAGCTACAGAGGAACATAAAGATATAGATAGCTACAGATAAACAGAAATATATAGATAGCTACAGATAAACATAAACATATAGATAGCTACAGATAAACAGAAATATATAGATAGCTACAGATAAACAGAAATATATAGATAGCTACAGATAAACATAAACATATATATAGCTACAGATAAACAGAAATATATAGATAGCTACAGATAAACAGAAATATATAGATAGCTACAGAGAAACATAAAGATATAGATAGCTACAGATAAACAGAAATATATAGATAGCTGCAGATAAACATAAAGATATAGATAGCTACAGATAAACATAAACATATAGATAGCTACAGATAAACATAAACATATAGATAGCTGCAGATAAACATAAACATATAGATAGCTGCAGATAAACATATAGATAGCTACAGATAAACATAAACATATAGATAGCTGCATATAAACATAAATATATAGATAGCTACAGATAAACATAAACATATAGATAGCTACAGATAAACATATAGATAGCTACAGATAAACATAAACATATAGATAGCTGCAGATAAACATAAACATATAGATAGCTACAGATAAACATAAACATATAGATAGCTGCAGATAAACATAAACATATAGATAGCTACAGATAAACATAAACGTATAGATAGCTACAGATAAACATAAACATATAGATAGCTACAGATAAACATAAACATATAGATAGCTACAGATAAACAGAAATATATAGATAGCTACAGATAAACA
>QNTS01001194.1:129615-148260 GCA_003317085.1 Hucho hucho
CAGATAAACATAAATATATAGATAGCTACAGATAAACATAAACATATAGATAGCTACAGATAAACATAAACATATAGATAGCTACAGATAAACATAAACATATAGATAGCTGCAGATAAACAGAAAGATAGAAACAGAGAGCACCTGCATTTACACGAGGAAGGGATTAGCCAAAATCAGCTAATTACATGTTATTTTTTTCCCTTCAACTGCATAATTAATTCCGATGACTGCTACTCTTCTCAGGAAATTAGGATTTGGTGAAATTAGGATGATATATAAAAAATTCAGCATCAGCAACACAGACAGGCACAGAGATCGAGTGAGAGAGGGTCAGTCGGTGTATTGGAGAACAGAGGCACAAACACGTAAGCACAAAAGCTAAATTTGACACATCTTTTTCATTCACAGTTCTAAGGGTTTTTCCATTAAAACACTTTCCAGAATAAAAACATAATTCTCACTTTAATTTCACCTTTTTAAAAGTGATGACAGATAGGAACTTGAGGAATGAAATGTATTTTAGAATCAGCAGCATATGGTAGAGGCTGAGGTGTGGCTGCTGAAGGGGGATATAGTTCACTGACCTACAGGGTAAGACAACTACTACCATCCATGTTGGGAAGGTATTGAACCATTGGCAGAGGTCATATAAAGCTCACAAACAGTATATCTACTACAATATGCTTAATTTACTCAAATGCAACATTGAACTAATGCAACAGCTACACAACCAAGAGACTCACATAACTCTAAAACAACGTATGATGAACATTAAGACAACACCAGAAACTCTAGGAAAGCAGAAACAGAACATCAAGGCAAAAAACCTGCATCTGTGTTATGAAAAGAAAAACAGCGATGAAAGTCTAAACCAATCAGTCAACAGAGAACACATTGATGACACAGACAGACAGAACGACAAACAGACAGACAGACGGACAGAGAACTCCTGCTGGCTCTCCTGCTCGCCAAGGGAGATCTCT
The DNA here is from genome assembly GCA_003317085.1 of Hucho hucho. Classification (NCBI taxonomy): domain Eukaryota; kingdom Metazoa; phylum Chordata; class Actinopteri; order Salmoniformes; family Salmonidae; genus Hucho; species Hucho hucho. The sequence continues at coordinate 130,602 of QNTS01001194.1, forward strand.
AGATCTCTAGGAGAGAGAGAGAGAGAGAGAGAGAGAGAGATGAGAGAGAGAGAGATTCTCTACCCTCAACTCTCACAGACTCATTCACAGGTGTGGGTGAGAGAGAGAGAGAGAGAGAGAGAGAGAGAGAGAGAGAGAGAGAGAGAGAGAGAGATTCAAACATATCTGTTTTCACACTGTTAATTTGGTTCTGCAGAGCCCTGGCGCGCCATTCTCTCACTCTTCCCGCTCCTGTCGGAAATACGCTAATTAGAGAAGCTAACTGACATGAGCAGGGTTTAAAGGCTAATTAGCATAACATCCTACATGTAGTATTTTTACCTTCTTCCAATCAACACCCTCACACGTAAACATTTTTCAGATGTGGGAAAAAGCGGTTTGACGCAATTAAAAGGAGAATTACCATTAACATCCAGGGGAGAAGAGAAAAATGAGACAAAATGTTCCAGCTTGTTGTTGTTGTTGGCCTCCGCTTCTCAGACTTAGAGAAATGAAGAAACAGAGAAATGTAATTGTTTTAGGAAAGGGATATACTGTAGAAGGATAAAACAATGTTTCCTTCACTAACACTTATCTTGTTCTCAAATCAAATCAAATGTTTTTTGTCACATTTGCAGATTACAACTGGTGTAGACTTTACCCTGAAATGCTTGTGTATGTACAGTATATGTGTATCATAGCTTTTCTTGTGTAAATGCATTTACCAGTGAAGTATTTGGCTGTCTTTATTTTTATATAGAAGAAGAAGAAGAAGAAGAAGAAGAAGAAGAAGAAGAAGAAGAAGAAGAAGAAGAAGAAGAAGAAGAAGAAGAAGAAGAAGAAGGAATTCACCTTTATTTAACTAGGCAAGAAGAAGAATGTCCATGGAAATTTGAGTTCTGCTTTTTCCCAGCCCCTCCTTAATGATTTAGATGTCCTAACCTTTTCAGTACATGGAATGTTAAATTCAGCATAAAGCATCCACTGTGCCTATCCAGTTGCCAACGCTTTTTTCCATCTTTCTCTTTGATCTTCTCTGATATACCACAGAGTTGGATCAATGAGTTATTTCCTTTATTTATCCACTATTCCCTCTTCACCCCTTATTCCTTGACCTCCTTCACTGTTCATACATACTGATACACACTGTTCTGATACACACACTAATTCCATTATTCTATGTATTTACAACCAAGGACAAGGACTACAGGGGGGTGGAGAGGACATACTGTACAGACCTTCATGAGGATAAGGGGGGTTAGCTGGGGTCACAAAGCTTTGTGTGGTGACATCACACTGTTCTTTCCTTTGAAGTCAACAGTTACCTTCCCGAAATGACAAGCTAGCTTAGAGTTCGAAGTGATCGGAGCTGGTGAAGAGTGGGTTTGAATCTTGCTTGGTTTAGAGGGTTTAGTCTTGCTTGGTTTAGAGATAGGACCTAAGGCCCTTTACAAGGACATGGGATCCGTCACCTATTAGCTCATCTCCACCCCGTCCTTTGGGGAGTTGAAAAACATATTGGCCAGCACCTGTGAAGCCCAGGGGGCATGGGGCACCACGCCGCCCAGGGACAGTGCCACAGATGGGCTAGACCCTTAGCTGAGTGCGGGTGGGGCGGGATGGGTGTAGACGTTTTGAGAGGGAGTGCCCATAGGATGACCTAAGGGGTGTGGCACCGAGGGGAGAATACCATATGCTTCACTGACACGATCCAATCACAGCAACGTCTGTCACTGGTTTAGAACTGGATCCACATGAGGTCACTGATTTCCAATGGCGCACGACAGTATGAAAATCCTTGCCAATAGGTACATCTCAATGGGTATGAGTTAAGTGAACGATCCAATAGCTCTATCTTCCCCGTATTTCATCATTATATCTGTCCTTCCCTCCTTTGCTCTCATTTTATACATTTTCCCTTCCATGTCCTCTTTCTTCTTATCTCTCCTTTCCTCCTGCTTTCGTCCTCTGCGCTCTCTCCCAGGGCTGATCAGACTGATTATCAGACCGTAGAGCAGGACCATGTTTATATTTTGCCCTCCGACTATCATTACAAGCAGTTTCTCTCCTCCATCTCTCCTCTCTATTTCTCTTTCTCTTTCTTTCACTTTCTTTATTTCACTCTCTTTCTTTCTTTCTTTCTTTCTTTCTTTCTTTCTTTCTTTCTTTCTTTCTTTCTTTCTTTCTCTCTCTCAATTCAATTCAATTCAAAGGTCTTTATTGGCATGGGAAACACATGTAACATTGCCAAAGCAAGTGAAATAGATAATAAACAAAAGTGAAATAAACAGTAAAAAGTTTCAAAGGAAAATGAACATTTCAAATGTCATATTATGGCTATACACAGTGTTTTAACGATGTGCAAATAGAAAATATATCAACATAAAGATGGTTTGTGTTTACAATGGTGTTTGTTCTTCACTGGTTGCCCTTTTCTTGTGGCAACAGGTCACAAAACATACTGCTGTGATCCAAAATTGGATTTGTTTTCTAATTCTTTGTGGATCTGTGTAATCTGAGGGAAATGTGTGTCTCTAACATGGTCATACATTTGGCAAGAGGTTAGGAAGTGCAACTCAGTTTCCACCTCATTTTGTGAGCAGTCTCTCACTTTTCTCACCCTCTCCGTAATCCTACTGTTATCCTCTTCTATGCATTACAAAGCGTTCTACTCTTCACCATAAAGTCGCTTGTCTACAGTATTTCATTATAGAAATATCATCAACATTCCCTGGTGTCCGTTAAAGTCATATTCTCTTCTAATCAACCGTCTAGCTTCCAGTGACAAGCCTCTGAGAAGCCTTTGAGAAGCCTTTGAGAGGACAGTACACAGGAGTGATGAAATGGTTGAACAACCTGTATGCTCTTTTCATCAGAGTGTGGTGGTTGGTGGTAAGTGTGTGCGTGTGTGTAACTGAAGCTGCTGCCAAGCCAATTATCACCTCCTAATCTAGATAGGAGGTGTCAGGACCCCCCCACACACACACACACACACACACACCCCATGCCGCAGTGATGTCATTCTTGCCCTGGCGACCGGAGAGATACCAACGCTGGAGGGGAACTGGTTGTTCCATACCCCCAGAAACTCACCCATGTTCCTCTGGCATCAAGCCTTTCCTCACCCCTCTCTTCCATGTCCTTAGCCCTCTTCTGAGTGCCATGGCATTACCCTCTGAGAGCACTGCCATCTGTGCACTGAGAAAATACTCCCCCATCCTAAAGCCCTGTCTCTCTCTCTTTCTTTCTCATTCCTCCTCTTTCTTTCTTTGCTCCCCTCCCTATCTGTTCATCTCTCACTCGCTCTGTCAAGGAGAGCAATTTTGCATTTGCCCCACCAGCCTCTCTCTGCCATACATATAACACACACCTGCAAGCTAAAGCTAATATTTTATTTTCTTACACTGGGCTAAATGTGATAATCAGTCTGGAGGCTGTGCAACAGATCTTGTTTCATCCCCATATGGCGCAGGGAGAGGACACAATCTGTGTGTTTATCACAGTGCACTCAGAGTATAAAGTACTGTAAGTAGCCCGACTTACTCTTGGTTATTGCACTACAGAATTAAAATATACACTGCTCATTTGTACACCAGGGCCTCCCAGTCCTCTTTCTATTTTGGTTAGAGCCAGATTGCACTGTTCTGTGAAGGGAGTAGTACACAGCTTCAGTTTCTCAGAACAAGAATAGACTCACGAGTTTCAGAAGAAAGTTATTTGTTTCTGGCCATTTTGAGCATGTAATCGAACCCACAAATGCTGATGCTACAGATACTCAACTAGTCTAAAGAAGGCCAGTTTTATTGCTTCTTTAATCAGAACAACAGTTTTCAGCTGTGCTACCATAATTGCAAACGGTTTTCTAATGATCAATTAGTCTTTTTTTAAATGATTAACTTGGATTAGCTAACACAACGTGCCATTGGAACACAGGAGTGATGGTTGCTGATAATGGGCCTCTGTACTCCAATGTAGATATTCCATAAAAAATCTGCTGTTTCCAGCTACAATAGTCATTTACAACATTAACAATGTCTACACTGCATTTCTGATCAATTTGATGTTATTTTAATGTACAAAAACAAGGACCTTTCCAAGTGAACCCAAACTTTTGAACGGTAGTGTATATTTGTTTTATCCAACTCAATTGTGTAAAACCACCATCATAATTGCTTATTACAATTAAAGAGAAATAAAATCAATATAATCCTGTTGAAGTGCGTCTGTTCTTTTTCTATGATTCTAGTCCTGTCTCAGTAACTGCCCAGTGAAAATCTCATTTTTATATAATATTATGTTAACACTTACCCAAATAAGGATGTTGACTCATCCTATACTCTTATTTTTTGGTCAAAGCATAAATTGGAGACAAAACTGTAAGTTAAACAAATGCTTGCTATTTCCTCATAGGACATGATGTCGTCTCCTTGAGGAGGATGAGCTGGCCAATAAGCGGTCTAGAGGAGGATGAGCTGGCCAATAAGCGTTCTACTTGCATTAATATTTTGAATGGCCGGTATACACCCATACCATTATGTTGTTTGGGTACGCCAACACCATTCCAACACAGAAAAGCTGCTTTTAACATGCTTAATTAAACATTTTTGGAAGGAAAACTATTTTGCTCATATTGTAAGTAGTTATATGTCATATTTCATAGAAATCTGGAACCACTTGGCAGTAACTTTAAAAACCAGTAATGCCTTCCACTCTGTTAGTGCTGTACATTATTGAGCACAGACAGACTGTGTTGGACATATGGGCAGAGCCTGGCAATGGACTCAGGATATTTCTGCCATTTGACACACACACACACACACACACAAACACGCCACCTCCTCTATCCCATCCTCCCCAGATTCCACGTTCCGATTATCTCAGAACCCACTCCACGAGCATCATGGGAATATGAGTGGAGCTTTTTTGGAGCCGCCTCTATTACCCAGGATCCCCTTCTGCCAACGGCAGCGTTCCAGGAAGAGGACTGGGCTGCTCTACACACTCCTCCAGGGAGGGAGGATGGGAGATAAGGGAGGGAGGAACAAAACAACAAAACGCCATTCAAACCAGTCCAGAATGCATGGTCTTCCTTCTGTATTTCTTTCTCCCTCTCTTTCTCTCTCTTCATCCCTTTGCGTGTGTTAGCTCATCATGGCTAAGTCCCTATGCAGCAGGGGAATGGGACAATCCATTCCCAGAGTCACATGGTCAGTGTTGTGTGTGAAATGGAAGGCCTGTACACCGGGAGCCCAGGCAATGGAGAAGGCCAGTCTGTCTCTAATGCTGTGGCTGAAGCCACACAGCCACTCACACTCACTATGGAACAAAGACACACACACACAAACACACACACACACAAAGGAAGGCTTCAGAACACGACAAAGACACACATGGACTCTCACCCTGATCTGTTCAGAGGTCTGATTTGAGTTTGTGTCTGAGTGTGGATCAAATCACTTGGTTAAGCCAGACTTGTAAGGGTTAAGCCAGGCTTGCAGGACTGCAGTAGTGGAGGACGGTGGTGAACCAGAGAGGAGTGGACAATCTGACCTCACTCTGTGCTCTGAGAACAGTGGGGTGGAGGAGAACTCTGTGGAGCATCATCCGGTCAGCTGAGTGTTAAGGCAGGACACAACCAACAGAGAAGCAAAACACACACATACACACACACACCTCACATACACTGATGAGCATGGACATGCTTCAGGTAATGACCTATCTTCAGAGGGCCACAACACCGATGGACGCCAAGTTACCCTACCCTACCTATCGCTCAGAGCAAGAGTGACCTATCCACATGGACCCATAGTGCGCTGTGCAGACGAAAACTAATCTGAGCCGCAGTAAATATCATACGACAACCACAATGTTTTGAATCCTATATGAGTGTGTATGGGTCTACACAAATCCACACCTGGAGGCATAGGGTTTAGTTCAGCTTCCTGCAGCCTGGAGCGTCATGCAGCCGGTCCTCAGTCAGAGCTCTGTTGGAGAGGACAGATATATCTGGGCTCAATTAGTTGCCCTGCCACGGCAGGTTGATGTGATGCTGTGGTTGATCGTCGTAGCGACAGGCGTTGCCGGTGTAAATCAGAGTGTGTGTAATAGGCTTCTCAGTGGTCTCCCGAGCAGAGGGTGTGTGTGTGTGCATGTGCGTGTGGGTGTTTTCTACGTGTGTGTGGCCTGCCACAGCACGAGACGGTGTCCCTCCAGACTTTTATGGGCCCTTGGTAATGATGGTGTGCGGTGGAATAGATGTGTCCCTTTAATGGTTGCTGGTAATTTGTGTTCATGCTTTCAGCCAGACCCCTCTGAGACTTACAACAACGAATGCCATGCCTCCAAATGAGGGAAAGGTCAACGCCTGTTTTATTCTATCGACCAGTAATGTTCTCGCCGTAACTTTGTTTTTGTGCCTTGTTAGAAAATCAAAACCATATTTTTAACGGTCATTTTCCGTCCTAGGGATCGGGCCAATGGAGCGCCTAGCAGCAGATGAAAGCTGAAAGCTGCCCAGCGACTGATCTTTATTCATGTTTCCATCGTTTAAATTTGCAGCCTTCATCCTTTTGTGGCAATTTTCAAAGCGACACTGCAGCCGTTCCTTCAAATATTTAAACGCGGAATAAAACAATTTAGTTGAATTTGAGCGGGCATATTATCTCACTCACACCACCAGTGAACCTGACAATCAAAGAGATGGGAGAGAGAGAGAGAGAGAGAGAGAGAGAGAGAGAGAGAGAGATGGACGTAGGAAATAATGAGATGACAGGAATCGACAGACATCAATGAAATGTGAGAGACACAGTGTCCTGTCCCCTTGGTGTGAGAAACAACTGGAAGAAAAGTGGTAAAAGATCAGCTCATTTCAGAAAGTTCACACATTCAATCAAACCCAGAATGGCTAACTTTGAGCAATTAACACCTAGCACTAGTTATCAGAATAGACATTTGAATCTAAGAATTGCTCCCATAACTTAATCTCACACAAGGCCCAGTCTGGAAGTCGCATCTCTATATTTTAATCAGCTATTCCATCGGAAGGTAAGGTCTGTATTGCTCTAACCAACTGAGCCTGAGCAACAGATGAACCATCTGTTTTCTCACAGAGATCCCTCTGCAGAACATCCTCTTACCTGCCTCTAGCCCAGTGATGCATGGCTGAGTCTGTGTACTCACAATGATGTGCCTTCGTGTCTGGTGACAGCGCCAGTGCCCAGACACTGGTGTGATGGATGGATGGGCCGAGGGAGGGCTCTCCGGGGTGGCGCTGATATAAAAATGATGCATTATGCCTCAACTCTGCACCTCGTCCTTCATTCATGTCTCTCTCTTTCACTCGCTCCTTCCTTTCATCCCTCTTTCCCTCTCTGCCCCCACCCGAAGCTCTCTCGCCCCTCTCTCATCCTTCCTTTCCTTTGTCTCAAGCCCCTGTGCTACAGCACACGTCTCCCATATCTCTTCCTCTCCCCCGCCCTCCTCCACTTCTACCCATTTCTCTGTCAGTCCCTAGCCTGTGTGATGGTGCCTGTCCCTTGTGTTCTACACTGGTTGACTGGGTTAAAGTGACAGGTCTGGTTTGATGGAGACTTGGTGATGGGTAGTGACACATGCCATCGGCCTGGACACCAGACGCCACCAAAGAACAGACTTCTGCTTCAGCAGGGATCAGACAGTTTAAACCGCTCATGGGTGTGTACCAATGTGTGTGTGTGTGTGCCTGCGTCCGTGTGTCTGTGTCTGTGTATGTGCATGCATTCATACATATGCACATACCACAACATAGTCAGTCACAGTCTATCTGAAGTGAAATACATCACCATACAGACACACACATTTAAGAGGCAATTCTCCAATCGAAGGGTGCTTCAAAAGAAAATAGTCTATTTTCCAAAATCACGTTAGAATTCAAATTTTCTTTGAGCGTCTTAATTTAAAAACCGGGTTTCAAAAATCTCACACAGATGCACTGCTGGGAGGTTTTCAGCTACACAGAGACAGAAACCATAAATAATAAAACGGCATTACTTCATCAGGGACTGATATTATTTTGAGGAGAGATATTGCAGCTATGAATAACACAATAACATCTTCCTCCACCTATCTCAGACGCTTGTTTACAATACAGGATTGGATATCCGTGAAGTGTGCGAGAGACAATGCTATACCACGCCACCACGCAATAACACAAAACGATATTTCCCAATGTAGACCATAATTATTTCTATACCCCCATCCGTCATTTAAAACGAGTGTATGTCCAATTCTGATCCGGATTCCTTTCCGTCGCTATGACAATTGTCTCTGATATTAGATTAGGATAACCTGTCACTGTTTTAATTCAAAAAGATATTAGTTGCGGGGAGAACAACAGACGATATGAAGTGTTTTTCTGAAAGGAAACTTTTGATAAATGTGTTTAATGTATGTTTCATTCCTTGTATCCTCGGGGGGAGAGAGGGAGTGAGGCGTGCCTCCTCTGACCCCCTCTCGCACGCTTTATATCCTGCACTCTGACATAACCTTTAAATATCCATAAACACGCAGAGAGAGAGAGAGAAAACTAGGGAAGGGGGAGAGGAGAGGGGGTAAAGGGAGAAGGCGAGAGGGAGAATGAAGAGATGTTCTATATCTGTTTTGTCGGTCTGTTATGGGCTGAAGACCGAGGAAGGCGCAGTCTCTGTTTAATGAGCAATCTCTCTCTCTCTTGATTTGATCATATCATCTCTGTTTTTCTCTATCTACACACTGTCCTGAGGCTGGGTACGATGGGGTCATATTTGTACATCATGCTCTAATATAAATGATTGTTATTTATAGAGATGATGTTGCTGAATGCTATGCATATTACTACAGTATCAACATCATTTTAGTCTAGAGGGCCACAGCTCCAGTCATTCAGGGAAGCAGCCCAATCGATCTATAAAATCTTTATTAAAGTCAGGGATTGTCTTGAGTTCACACACCTGGTTCCCCCAGGTCTCAATAAGTCATTGATTGAAATGCAAGAATGAACAATTTTACAAGTCGCATCTCTTCTTTTTCAAGGTAGTGAGTGTCATAAACAGTTTCACAATACCGGGGAAAATGACATGGTTGTGCCTGCATAGAAATAGTAATTCCATGTATATGTGTACGTGTATGGTTTTGTCCTTGTTGTTTGGGCTCAGGTGCCAGCTGAGCACATTTCTATTTCTGTCTAAGTAGCTGTTTTCTTCAGTTTTCTACATTCTTCCTGGTGTGTTATCTGTCTTCAGTTTGGACAGTAACTCTCCATCTCTCTGTGAGCACAGCCCCATGTCTGAGTTTGGCCTTTGTGTTGTCAGGGGAGAGGCTGGAACCCGCTGTGCCCTGTCAACTGAACACAAACACACCCCTGACATTCACCATCCTCATCCCCTGCATGTTTCTCCTCATCTCTCCTAGTTTCATACAAATGCACAAATACATACATGTTTGTCCCTGCTTTGACGTAAAGTTGAATCTGAATGAAAATATACTTGGACACAGTTATAGGTCATTGACCTTGTTTTGTTGTTGTGTTCTGTGCCACTGTGGACAAAGAAGAGTCCCCTGTCATTTAGATAAAGCCCTTGTCCCCCAACGGACGCTTACACAGCCCTCCTTCCCTCCTTTCCTCCTTTCGCTCAGTCATTACCTCACTTAATTTGCCTGTTTCAGGTAAAAGCTTTGCTTGAGTGAATCTCAACATACAGTATATCTTTGTTACAGTATGTTCTCACATCACTGTCTGACCAAAAACTCCTGCTTTTAGAAGTGGAGGGCAAACAAACAACTCCAGTTAATGATGCAGGAGGAAAAACAAAGAGACAGAATCTAAAGGCCTCATGAGCCCAGAGGAGGGAAGACACATTTGGCCTCAGTACTTTCTGCTGAGTCTACAGGGTCCCTAGGCAGGCAGGCAGGCAGATATACAGGCAGAAAGGCAGCTCTGACATTAACTAGGGTCTTAAATGGTCCCTCATTAATATACAGGGCAGGACAGGGAGGAGGGAAAGAGCTGAATCACACTGCAGTGGATGAGTTTAAAAATGAAGCAAACTGAATACGGACTAAGCATGACACTTCATGGAATAGAATTCCACTAGTGGTCACAGTCGTACACAGGCATGTAGACCTGAACGATAGTAAAGTGAGATACTGTACGGAAAATGAAGGACAATAATAATATTACCTTTTCTACTTCCTCAATTGTTTGCTTGGTGATATATGTCATAAGGTAGAATATGCATCTTCCTCCACATGATATGACTTAGAGGAATTGTTCCCCATGTGGAATGTTGGTTCTCCATGGGAGAGGAGTCTACAGTGAGGGAAAAAGGTATTTGATCCCCTGCTGACTTTGTACGTTTGCCCAAAGACAAAGAAATGATCAGTCTATAATTTTAATGGTAGGTTTATTTGAACAGTGAGAGACAGAATAACAACAAAAAAATCCAGAAAAACCCATGTGAAAAATGTTATAAATGGAATTGCATTTTAATGAGGGAAATAAGTATTTGACCCCTCTGCAAAACATGACTTAGTACTTGGTGGCAAAACCCTTGTTGGCAATCACAGAGGTCAGACGTTTCTTGTAGTTGGCCACCAGGTTTGCACACATCTCAGGTGGGATTTTGTCCCACTCCTCTTTGCAGATCTTCTCCAAGTCATTAAGGTTTCGAGGCTGACGTTTGGCAACTCGAACCTTGAGCTCCCTCCACAGATTTTCTATGGGATTAAGGTCTGGAGACTGTCTAGGCCACTCCAGGACCTTAACTTCTTAGGGAGCGGCTCCCGAGGTGACGGTTTTGGAAAGTCTGGCGTGCCCAAAGTAAAATGCTCCCACTCAGGCCCAGAAAATAGGATATGCACATAATTAGTACTATTGGATAGGAAACACTCTGAAGTTTCTAAAAGTGTTAACATAATGTCTGTGAGTGTAACAGAACAGAAATAGCAGGCGAAAACCCGAGAAAAATCTATCCGGAATTATAGTTTTTTGTCACATTGGCTCTGTTTGACAGTCTCCCTATTGAGTTCTATGGCAAGCAGCTCCGAGATTTTAGTACCTATGGCTTCCACTAGATGTCAACAGTCTATATATAAAGCCTCAGAGAAATTGGAGGAAGCAGGAAGAATAGGTACAGGAAATGGCCAAGGTAGCTCAGATGTCAACAAGTTTTCTCGTGCGCTAGTCTGGCTGCGCGCCCCCACTTTATTTTACTTATATAACGTTTAGGTGACCATCCGAGTGAAATATTATCACTCATATTCATAAAAGGATAGCTAAGGATGCATTTTAACTGGTATTTGATTTGCTTAGGAAAATTTTATAGGTATATTTGAACGCGTTCTCTTCACGTTTCAATGGGCGATTCGACGTTGGATTTTCTGAACATAACGCACCAACCAAATGGAGATTTATGGATATAATAAATGACTTTTTCTAACAAAGGAACCATTGGATTGTCTTCATTGGACACTTGGGAAGCCCTCAGCAGAAGTTCTTCAAAAGGTAAGGGATTTGTTTTCGCTGTGAAATGTGTTTTGTGTGAACCGCAATGGTTTATGAATTTATGCTAATGGAAAAATATTGGAGGTGCTACCCTCAAACAATCAAATGTTGTGCTTTCGCCGTAAAGCCTTTTTGAAATCTGTCAACACTGTGATATTGCCAAGAAGCAGAGCTTTTGATGACTATGCAACACTATGTATATTGATGAATGTTTAATAATTAAACTTTTGGATTTTGAATTTGGCGCCTTGCATTTCACCGGGTAGCGCCCCACCACTCCCTAAGTAGTTAATGTGCTTCTTCTTGAGCCACTCCTTTGTTGCCTTGGCCGTGTGTTTTGGGTCATTGTCATGCTGGAATACCCATCCATGACCCATTTTCAATGCCCTGGCTGATGGAATGAGGTTCTCACCCAAGATTTGACGGTACATGGCCCCGTCCATCATCCCTTTGATGCGGTGAAGTTGTCCTGTCCCCTTAGCAGAAAAACACCCCCAAAGCATAATGTTTCCACCTCCATGTTTGACGGTGGGGATGGTGTTCTTGGGGTCATAGGCAGCATTCCTCCTCCTCCAAACACGGCGAGTTGAGTTGATGCCAAAGAGCTCCATTTTGGTCTCATCTGACCACAACACTTTCACCCAGATGTCCTCTGAATCATTCAGATGTTCATTGGCAAACTTCAGACGGGCATNCCACGAGGTGAGATCTTGCATGGAGCCCCAGGCCAAGGGAGATTGACAGTTATTTTGTGTTTCTTCCATTTGCGAATAATCGCACCAACTGTCGTCACCTTCTCACCAAGCTGCTTGGCGATGCTCTTGTAGCCCATTCCAGCCTTGTGTAGGTCTACAATCTTGTCCCTGACATCCTTGGAGAGCTCTTTGGTCTTGGCCATGGTGGAGAGTTTGGAATCTGATTGATTGATTGCTTCTGTGGACAGGTGTCTTTTATACAGGTAACAAACTGAGATTAGGAGCACTCCCTTTAAGAGTGTGCTCCTTATCTCAGCTCGTTACCTGTATAAAAGACACCTGGGATCCAGAAATCTTTCTGATTGAGAGGGGGTCAAATACTTATTTCCCTCATTAAAATGCAATTCCATTTATACAATTTTTCACATGCGTTTTTCTGGATTTTTTTGTTTTTATTCTGTCTCTCACTGTTCAAATAAGCCAACCATTAAAATTATAGACTGATCATTTCTTTGTCAGTCGACAAACAAAGTACAAAAATCAGCAGGGGATCAAATACTTGTTTCCCTCACTGCATGTCTCTACCTCCTCCTAACTCCACTGTGTCTTTCTTGACTGACACTCTGATCACATGGCATTAGATCAAGCCCACACAAAAGTCTCTGTTGCTGTGCTAAATGTGTCATGTTCAGTTGCAGGGTTGCCTTAGAGATGTGAACAGCTCCATTTAGAAACCCGTCTTCATAGAGATATTTATATTGATCTCGCTGTCACGCCACCATGGGTCACTTATGGCAATGAACAAAAATATACTTATACGGCTGACAGAATTGGTTTTTATAATTTAACCAAAACTGTGTGTGTTTATTTGTCTGTGCGTGCATGTTTGTTCGCTGGATGCCCACATGCACACACACACATACACGTGTCCCTTGCTTGTAACATTAGCTAACCTAAACAGCATTTTAAGTGCAATTTGATGTGGCCCTAACGATGGCAGAAGTGAACTGTAGAATTAATGACACTTTGCTCCGTTTTAGCTCCAATTTGCTTGGGCATTAAAGAGAATGTGTTTTAAAAGAGCCGCTGGCCTAATGGACCATTCATACCTCTGCTTTGATGTATGTGTACCAAATGGCACCCTATTTCCTACGTAGTGCACTATCCATAGGGGCCTGGTAAAAAATAAAATAGGGTGCCATTTGGGACGCAGAATGTCTGCAGAGCAGAGCAGTGCAGAACCCGTGTCCTTTTACAGACATTACTAATGGAGATATGATAGATGTCTGAGTTAACAATAGAGACCAATAGACCTCAAATAGCACAGCTAACCAACTGTGACTGATCTATTATTGAAACCGGCTGTGACTGTTAGATACAACCAGGACGCCGTTGAAGTACTTGGTTTGAGTTCTGATTGATCCTCTATGAACTAATGCAGCTTCATGCATCAAGCGCATGCCCCTATGGCCACCCCCAGCTTGACACTTACACACAGACACGCGCGCGCGCACGCACGCACACACACTCCTTCCCTGAGACAGACCTGCTTCAATTAAATCCAATCATTCAAAAAGCACACACTGCCCTACACATGTCTTTTCATAATTCCACCAGCCTTAGAAGATTAAAAGCAATCTCTGTGCCTTGTTTCATGATGGCAGATACATCACAACCCAGGGTCCTCTGCGAGCGAGTTTGTGTAGGGAGACGGAGACTGTTTTCTCTTTTGTACGTCGACTCACACACACAAAGTTGCGTCCTTTGACAGTCCTCACCATCACAGGGCCTTTTCTCTCCTTTTGATGTCTGTGTCAGTTTCTCTCTGTCTTTCTTGAAATTAATAATGCTGCTTTGAACTTTATCGCGCAAAAGCCTCACTTTGTGATGTGATAGAGCACAGGAAAGGCAAGCAGGCAGAGAGACAGCCTACAGTAGAGAGGGGCGGAGGTGTGTTGACAAACCGGCCTCGCTGCACTTCATCAACGATGAAACCATATTAAAAAGAAAATAAGAAAGCATCAAAGGCTGATAGCTCCTCTTCTCCAAACACAATATTCTGGAAAGTCAGATACACAACCTGGGACTCAACCCTACATCAGCCTGGGACCTGGCCCAGAATAGTACTGTGTACAGATCCACATGTCGAGGGGCCATGATCCAAAAAAGCGAGCGAAGATGTGTGAGTGAGTCAGATAGAGCCAGCGAGACCAAAGGCAGGTCAGTGGCCAACGTTGGCCCAACCTCACAGCAACCAATGAGTATGGTCAAAGCAGGATCAGAGGATGGGTCTACCCATCAGAAATCTTATTCAGTAGCTGACCTTTACTGAACACAGAGACCAACACACAGACACCGCTCTGCACCCCATACAGGGCGGAAAATGAAAGGAAGGAAGATCAGAGACGGAAGAGTGGAAGAGAAGATAAAGAAGCCTGAAAAAGGGCAGGAGAAATGGAGAGGGTAAAGGATGGAAAGAAGAAGAGAACGAGAGCAAAATAGAAAGTAAGAGAAAATATTTAGTCTGAACTGTGCCCCTATTTGCCGTCTTCTCTGTCCAATTACAAGCCAACACAGAGCCAGAGGCAGGAAGAGCCATGACCGAAACTGTCTGGAGAAAATGACACACAGAAACCATGAAGCAAACACATATTATCAAAGCAGACAAGGTTATTCCTCACACACATACAGCCAGGGTAGACGTTAAGTGAAGACTAATGTGAAAGTTAAGGTAGTGTTGTCACATTGGAGATTGACTGCGTGTAACATGTCAAATGCTATATTCTACTTTACTAGAATGCTGCCTATGAGGTCTGGCTGTTGAATCACTTCAGCTGGAGAACAGAAGGGGGGATCAAGAGGAGTTAGAGAGACCTAAGGGAATGAAGGACAGATGAAGAGAGAGATATTGAAATTTACATACATTCGAAAAAACGAAAGAAAAAAAAACTACACAAATATTTGAATACTGCAAGACTGAATGGGAGACAAAACAAGCAACAAATGAAGATATGCTTGTGAAAAAGTATTTATAAAATTGTTATCAGTTATCTTAGCTAGCTGCATTGTTTATCAGTTGCTAAGCAGTTGCTAGAAGGCCAGCATCCCAGAGTCGCCTCTTCACTGTTAACATTGAGACTGGTGTTTTGCGGGTACTATGTAGTGAAGCTGCCAGTTGAGGACTTGTGAGGCGTCTGTTTCTCAAACTAGACACTCTAGTGTACTTGTCCTCTTGCTCAGTTGTGCACCGGGGCCTCCCACTCCTCTTTCTATTCTGGTTAGAGCCAGTTTGCACTGTTCTGTGAAGGGAGTAGTACACAGCATTGTATGAGATCTTCAGTTTCTTGGCAATATCTCGCATGGAATAGCCTTCATTTCTCAGAACAAGAATAGACAGGAGTTTCAGAAGAAAGTTCTTTGTTTCTGGCCATTTTGAGCCTGTAATCGAACCCACAAATGCTGATGCTCGAGATACTCAACTAGTCTAAATAAGGCCAGTTTTATTGCTTCTTTAATTAGGACAACAGTTTTCAACTGTGCTAACATAATTGCAAAAGGGTTTTCTAATGATCAATTAGCCTTTTAAAATGATAAACTTGGATTAGCTAACACAACGTGCCATTGGAACACAGGAGTGATGGTTGCTGATAATGGGCCTCTGTACTCCAATGTAGATATTCCATAAAAAATCTGCTGTTTCCAGCTACAATAGTCATTTACAACATTAACAATGTCTACACTGTATTTCTGATCAATTTGATGTTATTTTAATGGACAAAAACAAGGACATTTCTAAGTGACCCCAAACTATTGAACGGTGGTGTATATTTCTTTAAATGTACTTTACTCAAAGTTTGGTATTTGGTATTATGTTAGGATCCCCATTAGCTGTTGCAAAAGCAGCAGCTACTCTTCCTGGGGTCCACACAAAACATGAAACATAATACAGAATGACATAATACAGAACATCAATAGACAAGAACAGCTCAAGGAAAGAACTACATAATTTTTTTTAAGGCACACGTAGTAGTCTACATATCAATGCATACACACAAACTATCTAGGTCAAATAGGGGAGAGGCGTTGTGCCGCGAGGTGTTGCTTTATCTGTTTTTTGAAACCAGGTTTGCTGTTTATTTGAGCATTGTGAGATGGAAGGAAGTTCCATGCGATAAGGGCTCTATATATTACTGTACGCTTTCTTGAATTTGTTCTGGATTTGGGGACTGTGAAAAGACCCCTCGTGGCATGTATGGTGGGATAAGTGTGTGTGTCAGAGCTGTGTGTAAGTTGTCTATGCAAACAATTTGGGATTTTCAACACATTAATGTTTTCTTATAAAAATAAGAAGTGATGCAGTCAGTCTCTCCTCAACTCTTAGCCAAGAGAGACTGGCATGCATAGTATTTATATCAGCCCTCTGATTACAATTAAGAGCAAAACGTGCCGCTCTGTCCTAGGCCAGCTGCAGCTTAACTAGGTCTTCCTTGTAGCATTGGCCCAACGACTGGACAGTAATCAAGATTAGACAAAACTAGAACTAGAACTTGCTTTTTGGAGAGTGGTGTCAAAAAAGCAGAGCATCTCTTTATTACAGATAGACCTCTCCCCATCTTTACAACAATGTAATCTATATATGTTTTGACCATGACAGTTTACAATCTAAGGTAACGCCAAGTAATTTAGTCTCCTCAACTTGTTCAACAGCCACACCATTCATTACCAGATTCAGCTGAGGTCTAGCACTTAAGGAATGATTTCTACCAAATACAATGCTCTTAGATTTAGAGATCAGTGAACATCACTTATTACAAATGAGCAGAGGTGTGGACTCGAGTCACATGACTTGGACTCGAGTCAGGCTCGAGTCACAAATATGATGACTTGCAACTCGACTTTGACTTTAACACCAAAGACTCGTGACTTAACTTGGACTTGAGCCTTTTAACTCGAACTGACTTGATACCCTCCCCAAGCCCAAATATAAAACATGATGCTATTAAAAAAGTGTGCAGTGCATCAACTCTTCATTTAAACAGCCATCACTAACATTGAGTGGCTGCTGCCAACATACAGACTCAATCTCTAGCCACTTTAATAATTAATAATTGGATGTAATAAATGTATCACTTGCCACTTTAAACGATGCCACTTTATATAATGTTTACATACCCTACAGTACTCATATCATATGTATATACTGTACTATTTACCATCTGCTGCATCTTGCCTGTGCCATTCGGCCATCGCTCATCCATATATTTATACAGTGGGGCAAAAAAGTATTTAGTCAGCCACCAATTGTGCAAGTTCTCCAACTTAAAAAGATGAGAGAGGCCTGTAATGTTCATCATAGGTACACTTCAACTATGACAGACGAAATGAGAAAAAGAAATCCAGAAAATCACATTGTAGGATTTTTAATTTATTTATTTGCAAATTATGGTGGAAAATAAGTATTTGGTCA
>QNTS01001194.1:149271-165493 GCA_003317085.1 Hucho hucho
TGACCAAATACTTATTTTCCACCATAATTTGCAAATAAATTCATAAAAAATCCTACAATGTGATTTTCGGGATTTTTTTTCCTCATTTTGTCTGTCATAGTTGAAGTGTACCTATGATGAAAATTACAGGCCTCTCTCATCTTTTTAAGTGAGAGAACTTGCACAATTGGTGGCTGACTAAATACTTTTTTGCCCCACTGTATCCCCTTTCCCTTTCCCTTTTGACGAAAATATTGAAACTGAGGTAAGTCTCTGTGACATTTGCAAGAAGCAGCGTAGCATGCCTGCAAAAGTGCCAGTACATACATGGAAATGGGCATCAGGTCCATGGGAGAGTGTTGCGTAGAGTAGGCCAGAAGGCTAAACTGAAAAACTTAACCTCTATCAAATAAAAAGATTGCAGAGCCGCTAAAGTAATTCTGTGCAAAGGTGTTTATTGACATAGTGAATCCAGACGACAAACAACAGTACTGCCACCAAAAGTATACATTATGGGACAGCTAAAAACAATGCTGCCCCATCAACAGCTCAATCCAAAATGGTCCCCCATTTGAACTGAAAGAGAGGCTCATTTTGTAGGGGAAGCCCCTCCCATCAGAACATACCAAACACTAATTAATTAAGCAATTACTATCATCAAAGCCTACATTTTCCACTCAGCTAAACATAAGAAATGATATACATTGCACCTTTGCAATCCGTTTCTCATGATACAATATAACAGCATAACCCATTTACAAAATTCCATCCCTACTGACATGGTGTCTTCCAATATGCCCATTCACATGAACGAGACATTCGGGACAGGCACCATGAAGCCAGCCCGATTACCGTAGGTCTGGTCCTTATCCCAGCATACCCAGAAGCTACAGAGACGGAGAGAGAGGAACAGAACCAAACAAACAGCGCGCTCATCCATAACATTGACAAGTACAATAAATGTTGATTAACTTAAGCATGAACGCTTGTCTGTATATTCTTTATACCATGACAAACTGTTACTGATGGGAGGTAAGAATAAAGTGTGTAATGTATGTACTAAGATAGCAAAGTTAACTTGTGTGTCGACCCACATTGCTAACGTAGCTGATAACGGAGCAGGGAGGGGGCGATGAGTATGCGTGTGTTAGTGCACCAAATGCTGCCCGCAGCCAGTGATGGAGAGAATTCACTTCGACTTTAAAGAAGACCACAAGCAACTGTTTTTGGTTGTTATGGATGCCTATGCCAGACGGACAGAAATTGTAAACATGCGGAGTACTACTTCAGCTAAAACTGTTGAGGTACTCAGAAATCTGTTTGCTTCCTATGGTCTGCTCCAGGAAGTAGTCACAGATAATAGCCCACAATTCACTTCCCGTGAAATGAAAACGTTCTTAATATTGAACGGTATCAAGCATACCACGTCACCTGCTTATCACTCAGCTTCAAATGGGTTAGCTGAAAGGCTAGTGCTAAATCTTAAGAAGTTGCTAGCTAAGAGCAGAGCAGTAGGTGGTATGACATTACAGTATTGTGTTGCTAACTTCCTATATGGCTACTTCAACACACCTCATACTATTTCACGCAAAACGCCAGCAGAGCTGTTCTTAAAGAGACAGGTTCATACACAACTGTCCCTGGGCAAACCACAGTTCTCACCAAGGGAACAGACGGAGGTGTCACAAGTCAACAGTGACAAATTATAGAAGGTCAGATCCTTCTCTGTTGATCAAGAGGTCTGGGTAAAGAATTACAGGGGAGGAGAAAAATGGTTGAATGGTGTGATAACTAAGGTTCTGGGTCCTGTCACATACATGGTTAATGTTGAGGGTAACTGTGTGAAAAGACATATGAATCAGATGTTAAACATCAAGAGAAGGAGACAAGGTGATGCACTTTCACAGGGAGATGGTTCTCTTTATGTAGGAGGATCTTGGGACTATGTTGTTTTGAAGGAGAAAAAAAATGTGAACAAAGAAATGTGGAACAAATGGTTTTTAATTATTATTATTTTATTTTTTTTACTTTATTTAACTAGGCTAGTCAGTTAAGAACATTTACAATGACGGCCAACCAAATGGCAAAAGGCCTCCTGCGGGGACAGGGGCTGGGAAGAAAAATAAAATAAATAAAATAAAAATAAAGGACAAAACACACATCACGACCACCGAACTACACAAAGAGAGACCTAAGACAACAACATAGCATGGCAGCTACACATGACAACACAGCATGGTAGCAACACAACATGGCAGCAGCACAACATGGTAGCAGCACAAAACATGGTACAAACATGATTGGGCACAGACAACAGCACAAAGGGCAAGAAGGTAGAGACAACAATACATCACCAGAAGCAGCCACAACTGTCAGTAAGACTGTCCATGATTGAGTCTTTGAATGAAGAGATTGAAATAAAACTGTCCAGCTGGAGTGTTTGTCGCAGCTCGTTGCAGTCGCTAGCTGCAGCGAACTGAAAAGACGAGCGACCTAGGGATGTGTATGCTTTGGGGACCTTGAACAGAATGTGACTGGCAGAACGAGTGTTGTTTGAGGAGGATGAGGGTTGCAGTAGATATCTCAGATAGGAGGGAGTGAGGCCTAAGAGAGTTTTATAAATAAGCATCAACCAGTGGGTCTTGCGACGGGTATACAGAGATGACCAGTTTCAGCAGAGTATAGAGTGCAGTGATGTGTCCTATAAGGAGCATTGGAGGCAAATCTGATGGCCGAATGGTAAAGAACATCTAGCCGCTCGAGAGCACCCTTACCTACCGATCTATAAATTACGTCTCCGTAATCAAGCATGGGTAGGATGGTCATCTGAATATGGGTTAGTTTGGCAGCTGGGGTGAAAGAGGAGCGATTATCATAGAGGAAACCAAGTCTAGATTAAACTTTAGCCTGCAGCTTTGATATGTGCTGCGAGAAGGACAGTGTACCGTCTAGCCATACTCCGAAGTACTCTAAACCCTCAGAGGTAGTTAATCACTACGGTGGGGAGAGAGGCATTCTTCTTACCAAACCACATTACCTTTGTTTTGGAGGTGTTCAGAACAAGGTTAAGGGCAGATGGACACTAAGAAAACTTTGTTGTAGAGTGTTTAACACAAAATCTGGGGAGGGGCCAGCTGAGTAAAAAACTGTATCATCTGATATAAATGGATGAGAGAGCTTCCTACTGCCTGAGCTATGTTGTTGATGTAAATTGAAAAGAGCGTGGGGTCTAGGATTGAGCCTTGGGGTACTCCCTTGGTGACAGGCAGTGTCTGAGACAGCAGATTTTCTGACTTTATACACTGCACTCTTTGAGAGAGGTATTTAGCAAACCAGACCAAAGACCTCTCAGAGACACCAATACTCCTTAGCTGGCCCACAAGAATGGAATGGTCTGCCGTATCAAAATCTTTGGCCAAGTCAATAAAAATAGCAGCACAACATTGCTTAGAATCAAGGGCAATGGTGACATAATTTAGGACCTTTAAGGTTACAGTGACACATCCATAACCTGAGCGGAAACCAGATTGCATACCAGAGAGAATACTATAGACATCAAGAAAGCCAGTCAGTTGATTATTGACAAGTTTTTTCAACACTTTTGATAAACAGGGCAAAATAGAAATTGGCCTATAACAGTTGGGATCAGCTTGAGCTCCCCCTTTAAATAATGGATGCACTGTGGCTGCCTTCCAAGCAATGGGAACCTCCACAGAGAGGAGAGTTAGTTAAAAAGGTCAGAGATAGGTTTGGTGATGATAGGGGCAGCAACCTTAAAGAAGAAAGGGTCTAAACCATCTGACCGAGATGTTTTTTTGGGGTCAATTTTAAGAAGCTCCGTTAGCACCTCAGACTCAGTGACTGCCTACAGGGAGAAACTTTGTAGCGGGGCAGGGGGGAAAGAGGGAGGAGAATTGGGGCTTGTCGCATTGGAAGGGGTGGGAGTTGAGGAAATGTTGGATGGCAAGGAGGCCTGGCTGAGTCAAATAGGATTCCTGACTTAATGAAGTGGTGATTAAAGAGCTCAGCCATGTGCTCCTTGTCTGTAACAGCCACATCATCAACATTAAGGGACATGGGCAGCTGTGAGGAGGAGGGTTTATTCTCCAGGTCTTTAACCATTTTCCTGCACTTCTTGGGGTTAGACCCACAGAGAGAAAACTGCTCCTTAAAGTAACTAACTTTGGCCTACCGGATCGCCTGAGTGCACTTATTTCTCATTTGCCTCAACGAGAGCCAGTCAGAAAATATAAATAAAGATTGCCACTCCACCACCTTTGGAAAATCTGTCTTGCCGAAAAAGGTTATAACCAGAAAGATTAACATCAGTATTCAAAACATTCTTCCTTAACCACTCCTCAGTAATGACCAACACATCTGGATTGGAGCTGTGAACCCAGCCTTTCAATTGATCCATTTTAGGTAATACGCTTCTAGTGTTAATGTGCAGAAAACCCAGGCTTTTACAAGCGAAGAAAACAGTGAAACAGATATCAGAGTCAGAATTGGGGCTAGCAACAGTAGGTGGGACAGGGTGTACAGTGAGGGAAAAAAGTATTTGTTCCCCTGCTGATTTTGTACATTTGCCCACTGACAAAGAAATGATCAGTCTATAATTTTAATGGTAGGTTTATTTGAACAGTGAGAGACAGAATAACAACAAAACAATCCAGAAAAACGCATGTGAAAAATGTTATAAACTGATTTGCATTTTAATGAGGGAAATAAGTATTTGACCCCCTTTTAATCAGAAAGATTTCTGGATCCCAGGTGTCTTTTATACAGGTAACAAGCTGAGATTATGAGCACACTCTTAAAGGGAGTGCTCCTAATCTCAGTTTGTTACCTGTATAAAAGACATCTGTCCACAGAAGCAATCAATCAATCAGATTCCAAATTCTCCACCATGGCCAAGACCAAAGAGCTCTCCAAGGATGTCAGGGACAAGATTGTAGACCTACACAAGGCTTGAATGGGCTACAAGACCATCGCCAAGCAGCTTGGTGAGAAGGTGACAACAGTTGGTGCGATTATTCGCAAATGGAAGAAACACAAAAGAACTGTCAATCTCCCTCGGCCTGGGGCTCCATGCAAGATCTCACCTCGTGGAGTTGCAATGATCATGAGAATGGTGAGGAATCAGCCCAGAACTACATGGGAGGATCTTGTCAATGATCTCAAGGCAGCTGGGACCATAGTCACCAAGAAAACAATTGGTAACACACTACGNGACAATGACCCAAAACACACGGCCAAGGCAACAAAGGAGTGGCTCAAGAAGAAGCACATTAAGGTCCTGGAGTGGCCTAGCCAGTCTCCAGACCTTAATCCCATAGAAAATCTGTGGAGGGAGCTGAAGGTTCGAGTTGCCAAACGTCAGCCTCGAAACCTTAATGACTTGGAGAAGATCTGCAAAGAGGAGTGGGACAAAATCCCTCCTGAGATGTGTGCAAACCTGGTGGCCAACTACAAGAAACATCTGACCTCTGTGATTGCCAACAAGGGTTTTGCCACCAAGTACTAAGTCATGTTTTGCAGAGAGGTCAAATACTTATTTCCCTGATTAAAATGCAAATCAATTTATAACATTTTTCACATGCGTTTTTCAGGATTTTTTTGTTGTTATTCTGTCTCTCACTGTTCAAATAAACCTACCATTAAAATAATAGATTGATCATTTCTTTGTCAGTGGGCAAACGTACAAAATCAGCAGGGGATCAAATACTTTTTTCCCTCACTGTACATGCACATTTCCAGATATCATCAGCAGTAATACAATCGGGGCAGGGAGAGCTCTGCACTGTTGATTTATGACATTTGAATGTGCATTAGATGGCAACAAGATCATATTGTACAGCAATTTCATCAGGTAACATGAATACAAAGCTGGAGAGAGGTGGTTAGAATAGGATGGGAGGCCACATAGTCTGTCCCACGATTGGGTACATAATAAAGTTCATAGTCAACAATGCATGCAGGAGTCATGAGCCAAATATCATAAAGCACAGTAAAAAAATATAACGACTTGGGTCTAGCCATTGTAAATTCAGTCACTTGCCCCAACAATGCGTGTGTGCTGGAGGTGAGCGAAAGCTCGGGAGAGATGGGAGAGTGTGGCGGGGGTACCTGTACCAGATGGGGAGACAGGCCAGGGCAGACAGTGAACAGATTGCCAGGTGGAATCCTGTTACCTGTAAAGGGAAATGTTAAAACGTTGCAAATGGGTTATGTCCACCTGTTGTATTTATTTTGTTTGGAAACAGTTTGGACTTAGCTTTCCATGTTGGAAATAAACTATCTTTGTGATGTTAATGCTTTATCTTCTTACGGAAACAGTGTCCCGCTAGCGTGCCACCTCGACAACATCTGGTGAAATTGCAGAGCGCGAAATTCAAAACACAAAAATCGTAATATTAAACATTTATGAAAATACAAGTGTCATACACCATTCTTTAGCTTAGAATCTTGGTAATCGAACCGCTTTGTATGATTTACAATAGGCTTTACGGCGAAAGCATAGCATTTGATTATCTGAGGACAGCGCCCCGCATACTTCCTGCATATAAATATATTTCAAACCAGCACAGGCGTCACAAAAATCAGAAATAGCGAAAAAATAAATCACTTACCTTTGAAGATCTTCCTCTGTTTGCAATCCCAAGGGTCCCAGCTACACAATGAATGGTCGTTTTGTCCAATAAAGTCCCTCTTTATATCCCAGTTTGGTTGGCGCGTTTTGTCCAGTAATCCACCAGTTCAACTTGTTCAACATACAGACAAAAGAATCCAAAAGTTTACTGATAAACTTCGTCCAAACAAGTCAAACAACGTTTCTAATCAATCCTCAGGTACCCTAATATGTAAATAAATTATACAATTTAAGACGGAATGTAGTATGTTCAATACCGGAGATAAATAACAAAGAGCGCGCCCTCAGTCACGGGCGCCACAGGACTACAGACCCAAGGAGGAACCCAATGATAAACTAGAGCTACTTGTTAATTTTTCAAAGAACAAGCCTGAAACCTTCTCTAAAGACTTTTGACATCCAGTGGAAGCCATAGGCACTGCAATCTGGGAGCTATTCTTTTCATTGTGCAATAGGAAACCATGCCAACTGCATGGGAGCTCAAAAAAGCCATTTTTCAGGATGGATTTTCCTCTGGTTTTTGCCTACCATATCAGTTCTGTTTTACTCACAGACATTATTTTAACAGTTTTAGAAACTTAAAAGTGTTTTCTATCAAATACAACTTATTATATGCATATCCTAGCCTCCGGGCCTGAGTAACAGGCATTTTACTTTGGGCACGCCAGACTCTACGAACTTCCGAACGCTGCCCCCTAGCCCGGAGAGGTTAAACTGTTGAGTTTCTCTTTGCAATAACTTAAAAGAACCTACTTCCTTTAACCGGAGATGCAACAAAAACTGCTAGCACCACGCCCCAACATCTACCTTAGCGCCTATGACTAAACCTACATTATACCTACACCGTACCTACATTATACCTACACTATACCTGCATTATTCCTACATTATACCTACACTTTATCTACATTATACCTACACTATACCTAAAATATACCTACACTATACCTACATTATACCTACATTATTCCTACATTATACCTACACTATACCTAAAGTATACCTACACCATAACTACATTATACCTACACTATACCAACACTATACTTACCCTTTACCTACACTATACCTACACTATACCTACACTATACCTACATTATACCTACACTATACCTACACTATACCTACACTACACCTACCCTTTACCTACATTATACCTGCACTATACCTCCATTATACCTACACTATACCAACACTATACCTACCCTTTACCTTCACTATATCTACACTATACCTACACTATACCTACATTACACCTACACTACACCTACATTATACCTACACTATTCCTACACTAGACCTACATTATACCTACACTATACCTACACTACACCCACATTATACCTACACTATACCTACACTATACCTACATTATACGTACACTATACCTACACTATACCCACATTATATCTACACTATACCTACATTGTACCTGCACTATACCTACACTATATCTACACTATTCCTATACTCGACCTACATTATACCTACACTATACCTACACTATACCTACATTATACATACACTATACCTACACTATACCTACATTATACCTGCACTGTACCTACACTATATCTACATTACACCTACACTATAGCTGCACTTTACCTACACTATACCTACATTATACCTACACTATACCTACATTATACCTACACTATACCTACACTATACCTACACTATACCCACATTATATCTACACTATACCTACATTGTACCTGCACTATACCTACACTATATCTACACTATTCCTATACTCGACCTACATTATACCTACACTATACCTACACTATACCTACATTATTCCTACATTATACCTACACTTTATCTACATTATACCTACACTATACCTAAAATATACCTACACTATACCTACATTATACCTACATTATTCCTACATTATACCTACACTTTATCTACATTATACCTACACTATACCTAAAGTATACCTACACCATAACTACATTATATCTACACTATACCAACACTATACTTACCCTTTACCTACACTATACCTACACTATACCTACACTATACCTACATTATACCTACACTATACCTACACTATACCTACACTACACCTACCCTTTACCTACATTATACCTGCACTATACCTCCATTATACCTACACTATACCAACACTATACCTACCCTTTACCTACACTATATCTACACTATACCTACACTATACCTACATTACACCTACACTACACCTACATTATACCTACACTATTCCTACACTAGACCTACATTATACCTACACTATACCTACACTACACCCACATTATACCTACACTATACCTACACTATACCTACATTATACGTACAGTATACCTACACTATACCCACATTATATCTACACTATACCTACATTGTACCTGCACTATACCTACACTATATCTACACTATTCCTATACTCGACCTACATTATACCTACACTATACCTACACTATACCTACATTAAACCTATACTATACCTACATTATACCTACACCATATCTACACTATACCCACATTATACCTACACTATACTTACACTATACCTACACTATACCTACATTATACCTACCCTTTACCTAAATTATATCCGGTCACAACTAGTAGACTTGTTTACGTGCTGCTGTGCATTTTGTTGCTAACCTAACTTTGCTATCTGGTTCGTCAGGCCCTCCACCAGTCGAAAGCTAAGTAGTAACATTAACATGATGCCTTCTAATTGCAGTCGCTGTACTCATAATATACAGGAGAACGATCACCTTACGGCGAGGATAGCTGTGCTGCAAGTCCAGCTCAGACACAATCGTTAGGCAAGGGAAATTAAAGTGTAGGAATGAATAAAACAGCGTCTGTGCCACCAGTAAGTACAGATAGTAGTATAAATCCCCTCGCACAGTCCCCGCAGCCTGACAATTTTCTCACGGCTTCTGGAGGGAAATGCTGTAGGAATGCTCAACCGGTGTCGCTCGTTCAGCCGACAGAAACCGGTTCTCCCCATTAAGCAGCAAGTCGGAATCAGAGGCCGAGCCTTCTCTGGTCTCTACTCCTCCTGTTACGGGGTCTGAGACGCCAAAGCCTCCCACCATTAGCTCTGACAAATTGAAAGCTCTAGTCATTGGCAACTCCATTACCCGCAGTATTAGAACGCAGTATTAAAATGAATCATCCAGCGATCATACACTGTTTACTAGGGGGCAGGGCTACCGACGTTAAGGCTAATCTGAAGATGGTGCTGGCTAAAGCTAAAACTGGCGAGTGTAGAGAGTGTAGAGATATTGTTATCCACGTCGGCACCAACGATGTTAGGATGAAACAGTCAGAGGTCACCAAGCGCAACATAGCTTCAGCTAGAAAGATGTGTCGGCATCAAGTAATTGTCTCTGGCCCCCTCCCAGTTAGGGGGGAGTGATGAGCTCTACAGCAGAGTCTCACAACTCAATCGCTGGTTGAAAACTGTTTTCTGCCACTCCCAAAAGATAGAATTTGTAGATAATTGGCCCTCTTTCTGGGACTCACCCACAAACAGGACCAAGCCTGGCCTGTTGAGGAGTGACGGACTCCATCCTAGCTGGAGGGGTGCTCTCATCTTATCTATGAACATAGACAGGGCTCTACCTCCCCTAGCTCCACAATGAGATAGGGTGCAGGCCAGGCAGCAGGCTGTTAGCCAGCCTGCCAGCTTAGTGCAGTCTGCCACTAGCACAGTCAGTGTAGTCAGCTCAGCTATCCCCATTGAGACCTCAGCTATCCCCATTGAGACTGTGCCTAGACCTAGGTTGGACAAAACTAAACATGGCGGTGTTCGCCTTAGCAATCTCACTGGAATAAGGACCTCCTCCATTCTTGCCATTATTGAAAGAGATTGTGATACCTTGTAGTCATGGCAGATAATATTCAATTTTTTGGTGACTTTAATATGCACATGGAAAAGTCCACAGACCCACTCCAAAAGGCTTTCAGAGCCATCATCGACTTAGTTGGTTTTGTCCAACATGTCTCCGGACCTACTCACTGCCAGTCATACTCTGGACCTAGTTTTGTCCCGTGGAATAAATGTTGTGGATCTTAATGTTTTTCCTCATAATCCTGGACTATCGGACCACCATTTTATTATGTTTGCAATCGCAACAAATAATCTGCTCAGACCCCAACCAAGGATCATCAAAAGTCGTGCTATAAATTCTCGGACAACCCAAAGATTCCTAGATGCCCTTCCAGACTCCCTCCGCCTACCCAAAGACGTCAGAGTACAAAAATCAGTTAACCACCTAACTGAGGAACACAATTTAACCTTGCGCAATACCCTAGATGCAGTCGCACCCCTAAAAACAAAAAACATTTGCCATAAGAAACTAGCTCCCTGGTATACAGAAAATACCCGAGCTCTGAAGCAAGCTTCCAGAAAATTGGAACGGAAATGGCACTACACCAAACTGGAAGTCTTCTGACTAGCTTGGAAAGACAGTACCGTGCAGTATTGAAGAGCCCTCACTGCCGCTCGATCATCCTATATTACAACTTAATTGAGGAAAATAAGAACAATCCAACATTTATTTTTGATACTGTCGCAAAGCTAACTAAAAAGCAACATTCCCCAAGAGACAATGGCTTTCAGTTCAGCAGTGATAAATTCATGAACTTCTTTGAGGAAAAGATCATGATCATTAGAAAGCAAATTACGGACTCTTCTTTAAATCTGCGTATTCCTCCAAAGCTCAGTCGTCCTGAGTCTGCAAAACTCTGCCAGGACCTAGGATCAAGGGAGACACTCAAGTTTTTTAGTATTATATCTCTTGACACATTGTTGAAAATAATCGTGGCCTCTAAAACTTCAAGCTGCATACTGGACCCTATTCCAACTAAACATTTTTTTTAATATTAGTTTTTTTCACCTTTATTTAACCAGGTAGGCTAGTTGAGAACAGATTCTCGTTTACAACTGCGACCTGGCCAGGATAAAGCACAGCAGTTCGACACATACAACAACAAAGAGTTACACATGGAATACACAGACATACAGCCAATAATACAGTAAAAAATGAAAACATTTAAAAAATAAGTCTATATACAGTGAGTGCAAATGAGGTAAGATAAGGGAGGTAGTGCAACAAATCGGCCATGGTGGCGAGGTAATTACAATATAGCAATTAAACACTGGGATGGTAGATGTACAGAAGATAAATGTGCAAGTTACTGGGGTGCAAAAGAGCAAGATAAATAAATAAATACAGTATGGGGATGAGGTAGTAGGATGGGCTGTTTACAGATGGGCTATGTGCAGGTGCAGAGATATGTGAGCTGCACTGACAGCTCATGCTTAAAGCTAGTGAGGGAGATTTGAGTCTCCAGCTTCAGTGATTTTTGTAGTTCGTTCCAGTCATTGGCAGCAGAGAACTGGAAGGAAAGGCGGCCAAATTGGCTTTTGGGGTGACCAGTGAGATATAACGTCTGGAGCGCGTGCTGCGGGTGGGTGCTGCTATGACCAGTGAGCTGAGATAAGGCAGCGCTTTATCTATAAGAGACTTGTAGATGACCTGGAGCCAGTGGGATTGGCGACGAGTATGAAGCGAGGGCCAGGCAACGAGAGCGTACAGGTCGCAGTGGTGGGTAGTATATGGGGATTTGGTGACAAAACGGATGGCACTGTGATAGACTGCATCTAATTTGTTGAGTAGAGTGTTGGAGGCTATTTTATAAATGACATCGCTGAAGTCGAGGATTGGTAGGATGGTCAGATTTACGAGGGTATGTTTGGCAGCATGAGAGAAGGATGCTTTGTTGCGAAATAGGAAGCCGATTCTGGATTTAATTTTGGATTGGAGATATTTAATATGAGTCTGGAAGGAGAGTTTACAGTCTAGCCAGACACCTAGGCATTTGTAGTTGTCCACATATTCTATGTCAGAACCGTCCAGAGTAGTGATGCTGGACAGGCGGGCAGGTGCGGGCAGTGATCGGTTGAAAAGCATGCATTTAGTTTTACTTGCATTTAAGAGCAGTTGGAGGCCACGGAAGGAGAGTTGTATGGCATTGAAGCTCGTCTGGAAGTTAGTTAACACAGTGTCCAAAGAAGGGCCAGAAGTATACAGAATGGTTTCGTCTGCATAGAGGTGGATCAGAGAATCACCGGCAGCAAGAGCGACATCATTGATGTATACAGAGAAGAGAGTCGGCCCGAGAATTGAACCCTGAGGCACCCCCATAGAGACTGCCAGAGGTCCGGACAACAGGCCCTCCGATTTGACACACTGAACTCTATCAGAGAAGTAGTTGGTGAACCAGGCGAGGCAATCATTTGAGAAACCAAGGCTGCTGAGTCTGCCAATAAGAATGTGGTGATTGACAGAGTCGAAAGCCTTGGCCAGGTCAATGAATATGGCTGTATAGTAATGTCTCTTATCGATAGCGGTTATGATATCGTTTAGGACCTTGAGTGTGGCTGAGGTGCACCCATGACCAGCTCTGAAACCAGATTACATAGCAGAGAAGGTACGTTGGGATTCGAAATGGTCGGTAATCTGTTTGTTCACTTGGCTTTCGAAGACCTTTAAAAGGCAGGGTAGGATAGATATAGGTCTGTAGCAGTTTGGGTCTAGAGTGTCACCCCCTTTGAAGAGGGGGATGACCGCAGCAGCTTTCCAATCTTTGAGAATCTCAGATTATACAAAAGAGAGGTTGAATAGGCTAGTAATAGGGGTTGCAACAATTTCGGCAGATAATTTTAGAAAGAGAGGGTCCAGATTGTCTAGCCCAGCTGATTTGAAGGGGTCCAGATTTTGCAGCTCTTTCAGAACATCAGCTATCTGGATTTGGGTGAAGGAGAAATGGGGGAGGCTTGGGTGAGTTACTGTGGGGAGTGCAGGGCTGTTGGCCGGGGTAGGGGTAGCCAGGTGGAAAGCATGGCCAGCCGTAGAAAAATGCTTATTGAAATTCTTATTGTGGATTTTTCGGTGGTGACAGTGTTTCCTGGCCGCAGTGCAGTGGGCAGCTGGGAGGAGGTGCTCTTATTCTCCATGGACTTTACAGTGTCTCAGAACTTTTTTGAGTTTGTACTACAGGATGCAAATTTCTGCTTGAACAAGCCAGCCTTAGCTTTCCTAACTGCCTGTGTATATTGGTTCCTAACTGCCCTGAAAAGTTGTGTGTCACGGGGGCTATTTGATGCTAATGCAGAATGCCACAGGATGTTTTTGTGCTGGTCAAGGGCAGTCAGGTCTGGAGAGAGCCAAGGGCTATATCTGTTCCTGGTTCTACATTTTTTGAAAGGGGCATGCTTATTTAAGATGGTGAGGAAGGCACTTTTAAAGAATGACCAGGCATCCTCTACTGACGGGATGAGGTCAATATCCTTCCAGAGTACCCGGGCCAGGTCAATTAGAAAGGCCTGCTCGCTGAAGTGTTTTAGGGAGCGTTTGACAGTGATGAGGGTTGGTCGTTTGACCGCAGACCCATTACAGATGCTGGCAATGAGGCAGTGATCACTGAGATCTTGGTTGAAAACAGCAGAGGTGTATTTGGAGGGCAAGTTGGTTAGGATGATATCTTTGAGGGTGCCCGTGTTTACGGATTTGGGGTTGTACCTGGTGGGTTCATTAATCATTTGTGTGAGATTCAGGGCATCAAGCTTAGATTGTAGGATGGCCGGGGTGTTAAACATGTCCCATTTTAGGTCACCTAGCAGCACGAGCTCTGAAGATAGATGGGGGGAAATCAGTTCACATATGCTGTGAATGGAATGGATGGAAATCTTTGGGTTTTTGGTGGTCTTTCTGAGCCAGGATTCGGACACGGCTAGGACATCCGGGTTGGCAGAGTGTGCTAGGGCAGTGAATAAAACAAACTTAGGGAGGAGGCTACTGATGTTAACATGCATAAAACCAAGGCTATTTCGGTTACAGAAGTCAACAAATGAGAGTGCCTGGGGACACACAGGGCCTGGGTTAACCTCCACATCACCCGAGGAACAGAGGAGGAGTAGGATGAGGGTACGGCTAAAGGCTATCAAAACTGGTCGTCTAGTGCGTTGGGGACAGAGAATAAAAGGAGCAGATTTCTGGGCGTGGTAGAATAGATTCAGGGCATAATGTACAGACACTGGTATGGTGGGGTGCGGGTACAGTGGAGGTAAACGCAGGCACCGAGTGATGATAAGAGAGGTTGCATCTCTGGCGCTAGTTATGCTGGGTGAGGTCACCGCATGTGTGGGAGGTGGGACAAAGGAGGTATCTGAGGCATGTTGAGTGGGACTAGGGGCTCCGCAGTAAACTAAAACAATGATAAATATCCTAAACAACAGTATACAAGACATATTGACATTTGAGAGAGACATAAAGCGAAGCATAAAGCACTCACAGGTGTTGATTGGGAGAGCTAGCTAAGACAACAACGGGTTCGACAACAACAGCTAATCAGCTAAGACAACAACAACAGGTAAAATGGACAGTGAGGGTCGGTTAACTACACATAGGGCCTGAGTTCGCGGCTGGGGCCGACAGATAAACAAAAATAAACAAAATGGAGTACCGTGATTAGTGAACAGTCCAGCAGGCATCAGCTACAGTGGGCTCCAAAAATACTGGCACCCCTGACTAGCAATGCACAAACAATACTTAAAAAAATATAAACAATATGATTATAGAGATAAACTCAAAATACCAACATGTGAGAAATACTGTACTTTATTAATGTTTCAATGGAACCAACCAAAATCATACAATTATTTAATACAAAATACATTTAACCAAAATCATGGTTTCATAATTATTGGCGCTCCTCATTTAGTACTTAGTGCAACCACCTCTGGCAAGGATAACAGCATGGAGTCTTTTCCTGTAATCTTTGACAAGGTTAAGGAACACATTTGGAGGGATTTTGGACCATTCCTCTATGCAGATCCTTTCAAGATCCTTCACATTCTTGGGTTTGCGCTTATCAACTGCCCTCTTCCACTCAGCCCACAGGTTTTCGATTGGATTGAGGTCCGGCGACTGAGATGGCCATGGCAGAACATTGATTTTGTTGTCATAGAACCATTTCTGTGTGGATCTTGAGGTATGTTTCAGGTCATTGTCTTGTTGGAAAGTCCACCTACGGCCAAGTCCCAGCCTTCTGGCAGAGGCAACCAGATTGTCAGCCAAAATTGCCTGATACTTGGTGGAATTCATTATGCCATCAATCTTAACCAGTGCCCCTGGACCTCTGGAATTAAAACAGCCCCAAAACATCACTGACCCCCCTCCATATTTCACCGTGGGTATGAGGTGCCTCTCCTTGTATGCATCTCTGTTTCGACGCCAAACATGCCGATGCTGTATCTGACCAAAACGTTCAATTTTGGTCTCATCTGACCAGAGCACCTTCTTCCAGTCATAATTTAAATGACGTTTGGCAAACTCCAAGCGCTTGCGTCTGTGTCTTGGGGTCAGAAAGGGCTTTCTTCTGGCAACCCTTCCAAAGAGCCTGTGGTTGTGGAGGTGGCGTCTGATGGTGCTTTTTGAAACCTGGTGACCCCAAGACGCCACCAAGGCCTGCAATTCTTTCACAGTGATTCTTGGGGATTTTGTTGCTTCTCTCACCATCCTCCTCCCTATCCTGGGG
>QNTS01001194.1:165856-178185 GCA_003317085.1 Hucho hucho
TTTGACAAGGTTAAGGAACACATTTGGAGGGATTTTGGACCATTCCTCTATGCAGATCCTTTCAAGATCCTTCACATTCTTGGGTTTGCGCTTATCAACTGCCCTCTTCCACTCAGCCCACAGGTTTTCGATTGGATTGAGGTCCGGCGACTGAGATGGCCATGGCAGAACATTGATTTTGTTGTCACAGAACCATTTCTGTGTGGATCTTGAGGTATGTTTCGGGTCATTGTCTTGTTGGAAAGTCCACCTACGGCCAAGTCCCAGCCTTCTGGCAGAGGCAACCAGATTGTCAGCCAAAATTGCCTGATACTTGGTGGAATTCATTATGCCATCAATCTTAACCAGTGCCCCTGGACCTCTGGAATTAAAACAGCCCCAAAACATCACTGACCCCCCTCCATATTTCACCGTGGGTATGAGGTGCCTCTCCTTGTATGCATCTCTGTTTCGACGCCAAACATGCCGATGCTGTATCTGACCAAAACGTTCAATTTTGGTCTCATCTGACCAGAGCACCTTCTTCCAGTCATAATTTAAATGACGTTTGGCAAACTCCAAGCGCTTGCGTCTGTGTCTTGGGGTCAGAAAGGGCTTTCTTCTGGCAACCCTTCCAAAGAGCCTGTGGTTGTGGAGGTGGCGTCTGATGGTGCTTTTTGAAACCTGGTGACCCCAAGACGCCACCAAGGCCTGCAATTCTTTCACAGTGATTATTGGGGATTTTGTTGCTTCTCTCACCATCCTCCTCCCTATCCTGGGGAGCAAAATGCATTTGCGTCCTCTACCCGTGAGGTTTTCAACTGTTCCATGTCTTTTGAATTTTTTAATAATTGCCCTGATAGTGCACAAGTGGTATATTCAATCGTTTGTGGATCTTCTTGTAGCCATTACCAGATTTATGAAGATCTACGACCATCTGTCTCTTTTGAACTGCCAGTTCTTTTGTTTTCTTCATGGTGTTGGATGACAAAGGGATATTGCATGCGTGTTAACTCATTTTTATACCCTAGGGAAACAGGAAGTGATGTAATGGCTCAATATAGTTCCTTAAGACTTAGATAAACTTAAATAAGTGGAATTTAATTTGTGGTTTAATTTTGGTAGATGTTATTTACAATAATCTTTAAGGGTGCCATTAATTGTGAAACCTTGATTTGGAGGACATTGATTTTTAATTAAATCAATAAATTATTTTAGTGGGTTCCATTGAAACATTAATAAAGTACAGTATTTCTCACATGTTGGTATTTTGAGTTTATCTCTATTATTATATTGTTTATATTTGTTTAAGTATTATTTGTGCATTGCCAGTCAGGGGTGCCAGTAATTTTGGAGCCCACTGTATGTTGCCAAGTGATCATAGGGTCCAGTGAATAGCAATAGATGGAACAGGGAAGCCGCGGGGTACAGGGAAGCCTCTGACAACAACGCTGCTTCCTGTGCTTGAACATAATAAACAGCTCTCTATCCACCGGATGTGTACCAAACTCACTGGAAGTGGCAGTAATAAAGCCAAATCTTGACCCAGAAAATATAAAAAACTATCGGCCTATATCGAATCTCCCATTCCTCTCAAAAAAATTTGAATAAACTGTTGCGCAGCAACTCACTGCCTTCCTGAAGACAAACAATGTATACGAAACGCTTCAGTCTGGTTTTAGACCCCATCATAGCACTGAGACTGCACTTGTGAAGGTGGTAAATTACCTTTTAATGGCGTCAGACCGAGGCTCTGCATCTGTCCTTGTATTCCTAGACCTTAGTGCTGCTTTTGATATCATCGATCACCACATTCTTTTGGAGAGATTGGAAACCCAAATTGGTCTACATGGACAAGTTCTGGCCTGGTTTAGATCTTATCTGTCGGAAATATATCAGTTTGTCTCTGTGGATGGTTTGTCCTCTGACAAATCAACTGTACATTTCGGTGTTCCTCAAGGCTCCGTTTTAGGACCACTATTGTTTTCACTATATATTTTACCTCATTCGGAAACATAATGTTAACTTTCACTGCTATGAGGATGACACACAGCTGTACATTTCGATGAAACATGGTGAAGCCCCAAAATTGCCCTCCCTGGAAGCCTGTGTTTCAGACATAAGGAAGTGGATGGCGTCAAATGTTCTACTTTTAAACTCGGACAAAACAGAGATGCTTGTTCTAGGTCCAAAGAAACAAAGAGATCTTCTGTTGAATCTGACAATTAATCTTGATGGTTGTACAGTCGTCTCAAATAAAACTGTGAAGGACCTCGGCATTACTCTGGACCCTGATCTCTCTTTTGACTAACATATCAAGACTGTTTCAAGGACAGCTTTTTTCCATCTACGTAATATTGCAAAAATCAGGAACTTTCTGTCCAAAAATGATGCAGAAAAATGAATCCATGCTTTTGTCACTTCTAGGTTAGACAACTGCAATGCTCTACTTTCCGGCTACCCGGATAAAGCACTAAATAAACTTCAGTTGGTGCTAAACACGGCTGCTAAAATCTTGACTAGAACCCAAAAAATGTATCATATTACTCCAGTGCTAGCCTCTCTACACTGGCTTCCTGTTAAGGCAAGGGCTGATTTCAAGCTTTTACTCCTAACCTACAAAGCATTACATGGGCTTGCTCCTACGTATCTTTCCGATTTGGTCCTGCCGTACATACCTACACGTACGCTACGGTCACAAGACGCAGGCCTCCTTACTGTCCCTAGAATTTCTAAGCAAACAGCTGGAGGCAGGGCTTTCTCCTATAGAGCTCAATTTTTATGGAATGGTCTGCCTATCCATGTGAGAGACACAGACTCGGTCTCAACCTTTAAGTCTTTATTGAAGACTCATCTCTTCAGTAGGTCCTATGATTGAGTGTAGTCTGGCCCAGGAGTGTGAAGTGTGAAGGTGAACGGAAAGGCACTGGAGCAACGAACCGCCCTTGCTGTCTCTGCCCGGCCGGTTCCCCTCTCCACTGGGATTCTCTGCCTCTAACCCTTACTGGTGCTCTTCCATGCCGTCCCTGGGGGGGGTGCGTCGCTTGAGTGGGCTGAGTCACTGACGTGATCTTCCTGTCCGGGTTGGCGCCCCCCCCCTTGGGTTGTGCCGTGGCGGAGATCTTTGTGGGCTATACTCAGCCTTGTCTCAGGATGGTAAGTTGGTGGTTGAAGATATCCCTCTAGTGGTGTGGGGGCTGTGCTTCAGCAGAGTGGGTGGGGTTATAATCTGCCTGTTTGGCCCTCTCCGAGGGGTATCGTCGGACGGGGCCACAGTGTCTTCCGACCCCTCCTGTCTCAGCCTCCAGTATTCATGCTGCAGTAGTTTATGTGTCAGAGGGCTGGGGTCAGTCTGTTATATCTGGAGTATTTCTCCTTTCTTATCCGGTGTCCTGTGTGAATTTAAGTATGCTCTCTCTAATTCTTTCTATTTTTTCCATTTTTCTTTCTTTCTCTTTCTTTCTTTCTTTCTTTCTTTCTTTCTCTCTCTCTCGGAGGACCTGACTGGCCACCCCTCATAGCCTGGTTCCTCTCTAGGTTTCTTCCTAGGTTCTCGCCTTTCTAGGGAGTTTTTCCTAGCCACCGTGCTTCTACACTTGCATTGCTTGCTGTTTGGGGTTTTAGGCTGGGTTTCTGTACAGCACTCTGTGACATCAGCTGATGTAAGAAGGGCTTTATAAATACATTTTATTTGATATCTACGCTGTACCTACATTATACCTACATTGTACCTACACTATATCTACACTATACCTACACTATACCTACATTATGTAGTTCTGTCAGGTATCACTCCCTTCTGGAACACTCCCCAATGGTGCTGCTTGAAAAAAATCCAACTGGCTCGTTAAGGGGATATGGCTGATCTCAATAGGACTAATTAAGGGTGTGGCTGACCCATTAATTGACTGGTCCACCTTATTCAACTACACAAACGTCTTCATGTACAGTCACAGAAACACAGAATCCGAGAGGACAGTGTACTGTTGTGTTGTGTTTGTGGCTGGCAGTGCGTCTCTGTGTGGCTGGTTTTGTGTCTGTGTGTGGCTGGCTGTGCGTCTGTGTGTGTTTGGTAAGAGGAAGCTAGTTGTAATTACGTACGGGCCTGACATTGATTAATATTGTTGATGAGCGCTGGCAGCAGGGGTGAAGACACAGAGACAAAGAGAGAAAGAGCTGTCAGACAGAAGCCCAGGTAACATCCTTCATCCCCCCCATCGCTCCTTTCCTCCTCTCCTCTCCTCGCCCCCTGGCCCATCCTTTAGAGTGCTATAGTGTTGGTAACACAGTTTGACACGGCCTAGCAGTTTATTGTTGATTACATCTCACTGATTGGGTCTATTTTAGGGGGTGCGAAAGAAGCTATATGGCTGAGTCATTTCATTTGCATTTGAGCCTAGAAAATATGTCTGTCAATTCAATTAAATTCAAAGGGCTTTATTGGCAATGGAAACATATGTTTACATTGCCAAAGCAAGTGAAATAGATAATAAACAAAAGTGAAATAAACAGTTCCAAAGGAATAGAAACATTTCAAATGTCATATTCCGGCTATATACAGTACAGTGTTGTAACGATGGAAAATAATGGAAAATAATGGAAAATAAACTAACATAAATATGGGTTGTATTTACAATGGTGTTTGTGCTGCACTGGTTGCCCTTTTCTTTTGGCAACAGGTCACAAAGCTTGCTGCTGTGATGGTGGCAGGTAGCCTAGTGGTTAGAGTGTTGGGCCAGTAACCGAAAGGTTGCTGGATTGAATCCCTGCGCTGATAAGGAAAAAAATCTGTCGTTCTACCCCTGAACAACGCAGTTAACCCACTGTTCCCCGGTAGGCTGTCATTGTAAATAAGAATTTGTTCTTAACTGACTTGCCTAGTAAAAAAAAAAAAATGGCAGCAAGATTCAATTACATCTGTAGAGGCAACTTGTGTTTTATTGTTACTTAGCTACTTGCACCAGTTGGTCACTTTATTTTAGTAGGTTCTGTGTGGTCATGAGTTCAGACATGTTTAGTTGAGCTTGTTGCAGACAGAGAAGAACAATCAGAAGTTAATTGATAAAAATATACAATTATGAGTGTGTTATTACTAGATGATGAGGGATAATATCGTTATCAGTCAAATTAATTCATTAGTAATTCATAATAAGTAAGGAATTATAGAGATTTTATTGAATGTAAATATGTTTAATGATGCATGGGAAACCTCCCCTTTGAGGAAAGCTCTCTATATCGGAGGGATTTCAGTGTGCATGCATATCTGTGTGGTGCTTCTCTGTGTGTCAGAGTGTGTGTGTGTGTGTGTGTGTGTGCTTCTATGCGTCTGTGTGTCTGGTGGTCTTATCTCATAATTAAGTGGCATTTAGCAGACTGTTCTTAAACTCTGTGATTT
Source organism: Hucho hucho (assembly GCA_003317085.1). Classification (NCBI taxonomy): domain Eukaryota; kingdom Metazoa; phylum Chordata; class Actinopteri; order Salmoniformes; family Salmonidae; genus Hucho; species Hucho hucho. Next base: position 171,231 of record QNTS01001194.1, read on the forward strand.
CTCCACGGGCTGCAGAAGAGAGAGGCTTACAGTATATAATCAGTTAAAGTGTCAGAGGATATTAATGTTGTGTGTTCTCATTAATACAATTTCTTTATTATATTTCAAATTTCATTAAAAGGCAATATCGGCGGCAGAATAATTAAGAAAATATTGTCCCAGAGATCCAGGAACCAGGCATTTATGACACCCAATAAAAACATTATTAGGAAGGAATGATTCTGGCTGAACGAAGGTAAATGTGCAAGAGAGATGTGGTGATATCTGCTCTCCGCACTGACGACAGGGTCAATGATAGAGGGAGGAGAGGAGTAGAGAAGAGTAGAGGAGAAAATCATAAAGATCAGAAGATGGAGAGATTATGAATGACGAAAAAATGAGAGAATAGCAGTGATGAAGAGGGCAGAGGAGGAAAGGATGATTGACAGACGAGAGAAGAACTGTAATGGAAGGAGGATAATGGGTCAAGAAGAGAAGATAGACAGAGAAATGGGGTTGAGGGAGAGAGGAGGAAGAGAGGAGTGAATGAAAAGAACAGTGGGGCTGTTAGAAGAAGGTGTGAGAACAGAGAAGAAAGGGGGACACCAATGTTGGAAAGATAAAGGAAGGATTAAGGGATAGACAGATCAAAGGAAGAAGAGGTGTGGGAGATGGAGGAATGATTGATGATGAGAGAAAAAGGAAAGAATGCAAGAACAACTATTGATGTTCGGTAAATGAAGAGGTGGAGGTATAGCAATGACAGAGGGATGACGAAGAGAGAAACAGCAGAGGATAGTAGCCTATGCATATGGGCGACCCGAGTGGCGCAGCGGTCTAAGTCAATGTATCTAAGTGGTTAAGGTTAAATGTACAAACAAATATGGGATCAGACAGTCTGAAGGATTTAGAAAGGGAAATATCTAGAGTTTAATTTTCTCCTGACCAGTTCAAGATTTCTCCAATGCAATACAACCCACCACATCCAAAGGGATTCAGATAGACCTCCCTATGGAGTCATGCTTCACCATGCTTCACTAGCTCCTCTCTGACAGGCTTGGGGAAATATGGCAGCGCTGTTTGAGCCAATTAGAGGAGCTCTGGGCCAACTTTTAGTGAGAGATGAGCCCAGGCCCAGTCCTATTGGCAGACTGGGTAACGGAGAACGTCCGACCCACACACATCACACCAGAAGGATCCATCTGGGCTGTCCATGGAACTGTCTTCCTTTTCTCCTCCTCTCTTTTCACATCTCTTCCTGTCTTTCTCTTCATGTAGCACAGCATCTTCATCTTTCTTTCATCTATCTATGCCAATCTCCCCCCCCCCCTCTCTCTCTCTCTCTCTGATGGGTGAATAACTGGCAGTATTTTATCCAAATGAGAGCGTTGGCCATGCTCCCTAGTTAATAAAGCTGAAGCTTCAGTGGGATGAAGGGATGAGGCGACTGACGGATGGAGAGCAGGAGAGACCAGGTGGAAGGGTGGAGCAGGGTTGGAGCTTTAATAACAACTTATATCCCTGCTTGGTTTAATACGAATAATGGCTCTGGAATGGGAATGAGTTCCTAGCCTACCCTGGCAGCAAGCAGTAGTCATTATTTCCAGAGGAGGGTTGACTGGCAGCCCATATACTGTATGCATGAGATCAGCTTTGCACAGGAAACAATAATAAACCTGAGAGGTGGGAAATAAAACAACAAACAGAAAAAATACATCATATCATAACCTGATTCCTTCAAAATTGTTTTTCTTTGCGTGATTCTTCCTCCTCCACTCTTTTTCTTTTTTCTTCTTCTTTCACTCGCTCATCCTAACAAGCGCCTTCTTCATCAGCCGTCTGCAGCGCCCCGTGTGAATGTGCCTCCAGTCACCCCCAGGGAGTCAGAACGGAGAGCATTGTTGTCTCTCCTCTCCATCTCTCTATCCTTCTATCTCTCCTCCAACTCTGCCTCTCTCTTTACTTTCACTCCTCTACAGGTGGTATTCTCTCTATCATTTGCTCTCCTCCTTATCTATCTTTCTCTCCCCTGTCCTCCACAAACAAGTGTGTATCACTGTTTTGCTCTCTTTTCATGCTTTGTATAAAGTTGTTGCTTCATAAGTTTGCAAAAACAGTATGTGAAGGAACCTGTTGTTGAAGATTCAGTAGTTGCATGAGTTTATTGTCCTTATACATGTTCTGTTTCTGGATAGTGAATGACTTGCTGTTGCATAGATTGCTTCCAATTTAGCGTGTGTCTCTGTGTGAGAGGCGTTTGTTGTGTTGGATGAGTTCTGTACGTTAGATTATGGTGATATACTAATTAACGCAGTGACTCCACACCCTCTGGCAGACACACATGCGCACACGCATGCGCACACACATACACATACACACACACAGCCTTTCTCCGTCAGTGATATAATTGGGCCTATACCTCACCACGGGGAATCTGGGTCACACAAATGCCCATCACCCTCTCTTTGATGTGTCATCCCACAGCCCATCCGGTTCCTCGATCGCTATATACAGTGGGGCAAAAAAGTATTTAGTCAGCCACCAATTGTGCCAGTTCTCTCACTTAAAAAGATGAGAGAGGCCTGTAATTTTCATCATAGGTACACCTCAACTATGACAGACAAAATGAGGAAAAGAAATCCAGAAAATCACATTGTAGGATTTTTTATGAATTTATTTGCAAATTATGGTGGAAAATAAGTATTTGGTCACATACAAACAAGCAAGATTTCTGGCTCTCACAGACCTGTAACTTCTTCTTTAAGAGGCTCCTCTGTCCTCCACTCGTTACCTGTATTAATGGCACCTGTTTGAACTTGTTATCAGTATAAAAGACACCTGTCCACAACCTCAAACAGTCACACTCCAAACTCCACTATGGCCAAGACCAAAGAGCTGTCAAAGGACACCAGAAACAAAATTGTAGACCTGCACCAGGTTGGGAAGACTGAATCTGCAATAGGTAAGCAGCTTGGTTTGAAGAAATCAACTGTGGGAGCAATTATTAGGAAATGGAAGACATACAAGACCACTGATAATCTTCCTCGATCTGGGGCTCCACGCAAGATCTCACCCCGTGGGGTGAAAATGATCACAAGAACGGTGAGCAAAAATCCCAGAACCACACGGGGGGACCTAGTGAATGACCTGCAGAGAGCTGGGACCAAAGTAACAAAGCCTACCATCAGTAACACACTACGCCGCCAGGGACTCAAATCCTGCAGTGCCAGACGTGTCCCCCTGCTTAAGCCAGTACATGTTCAGGCCCGTCTGAAGTTTGCTAGAGAGCATTTGGATGATCCAGATGAGGATTGGGAGAATGTCATATGGTCAGATGAAACCAAAATAGAACTTTTTGGTAAAAACTCAACTCGTCGTGTTTGGAGGACAAAGAATGCTGAGTTGCATCCAAAGAACACCATACCTNGACAGCCCCAAAACATCACTGCTCTAGAGGAGATCTGCATGGAGGAATGGGCCAAAATACCAGCAACAGTGTGTGAAAACCTTGTGAAGACTTACAGAAAACGTTTGACCTCTGTCATTGCCAACAAAGGGTATATAACAAAGTATTGAGATAAACTTTTGTTATTGACCAAATACTTATTTTCCACCATAATTTGCAAATAAATAAATTAAAAATCCTACAATGTGATTTTCTGGATTTCTTTTTCTCATTTCGTCTGTCATAGTTGAAGTGTACCTATGATGAAAATTACAGGCCTCTCTCATCTTTTTAAGTTGGATAACTTGCACAATTGGTGGCTGACTAAATACTTTTTTGCCCCACTGTACGTATTTCAGGTTATCGTTGACCATGTCAAAGTGGTAAAGGAATCCATTGTAGGTCGTAGGTACAGTAGATTTCACCATGCTAAACCACACCATACAGTGGTATCCACATACTCTGATCATAGGACATCCTGCGATCTATAGGCTGGCCCCATAACACAACTACATCCAATACATCGCAATACAAAAACACCTCACTTCTTCTACTTGATTTATTTTTCAATTAGACTTCTCCTTTGAAAGGATGTTTATTTAATGAAAAGGATGAGGGAGAAATAAAGCAAAAGTACAGTAATAACAGAGTAGATTTGACATTGGCTTTTCTTTAATTTCCCTAATGAAGGGTGAGGGGTGTGTGTGTGTGTGTGTGTGTGTGTGTGTGTGTGTGTGTGTGTGTGTGTGTGTGTGTGTGCATACATGTTTACCCACTCACGGACACTTAGTACTGATCCCAGCACGGATTAGACAACGTATTACGACATCACAAACACTCCCTTTGTGCTCCCAGCCATCGTCTTAACAAATAAACACAGTTGCGTTCAAGAGATTAGCTTTTTTTCTTTCTTAAATGAGGGGAAAGGAGGGAAGGAGAAAGAGACAGAGGTTGGAGTCTGAACACTAAACGCTATTACTCTGCGGAATCAATCAAGTAAACATTCATAATTGCGCCTTTAATTGCTATTAGAACCGTTTAAAAAAAACATTAACTCGAGAGCTCAAAATCATTACAATGTTATATTGCAATCCCAATCACATAAAAAAATGATTCTTACGAGGCTTTAAAAAAAAAACAGCCTGGAATGTCATTGGATGTCATTTATTTGATGATTTGGGTTATATTAGCTTCAATTAATGGGGACTAAAACCGGGTTGGGAAGCTATCCGGGGTAGCGAGGTCCAGAGGGAGGTTTGGGAGATAATGAGTCTAGACCATGAGACTGATAATGTACAGCTAACACATCAGAGATGGAGAAGATACTTGTGTTATTACATACAGTCTCCCGAGTGGCGCAGCGGTCTAAGGCGCTGCATCTCAGTGTTAGAGGTGTCACCACAGACCCTGGTTCGATTCCAGGCTGTATCACAACCGGCCATGATTGAACCATCGGGTCAGGGTTCATTGTAACTGCCTTGCCTAGTTAGCGCTAGCGCCCCACTCCCGACACTGTAAGGTGCCAAATCCAAAAGTTGAATTATTAAACATTCATCAATATAAAAGTGTTGCATAGTCATCAAAAGCTCTGATTCTTGGCAATATCACAGCGTTGTCAGATTTCAAAAAGGCTTTACGGCGAAAGCACAACATTTGATTGTTTGAGGATAGCACCTAAAATATTTATGCATTAGCATAAATTCATAAACCATCGCGGTTCACACAAAACCCATTTCACAGCGAAAACAAATCCCTTACTTTTTGAAGAACTTCTGCTGAGGGCTTCCCAAGTGTCCAACGAAGACATCCAATGGTTCTTTTGTTAGAAAAAGTCATTTATTATATCCATAAATCTCTGTTTGGTTGGCGCGTTATGTTCATAAAATACAGCGTCCACTCGCCCATTGAACCGTGATGAGAACACGTTCAACCTATACCTATACACTTGTCCAAGAACAATCAAACATCATTGATAATGTATCCTTAGGAACACTTTTATGTATATTTACTATAATATTTCAACCAGATTATAAACTGGACGATAGGAAAGGAAAAAACCACAGCGCGTGCGAGCGCATGCGAGCCCGTGAACGCGCATCCTCTTCTGTTTACATCTGGTGACTAGTTCGAAATTCTTCTATTACCATCCAGAACAACCTAACATCACCAAACACTGTCTAGAGACTGTTGACATCCAGTGGAAGCAATAGTACTGCAATCTTACTCCCATATATAGCTGTTTTCAATAGGGAGGGGTTCAAAATGAGGCAATGTGTCAAAAACACTTTTTCCAGGACAGAAATTCCTCGGGTTTTCGCCTGCTATATCAGTTCTGTTATACTCACAGAAACTTCAGAGTATTTCCTATCCAATAGTACTAATTATGTGCATATCCTAGTTTCTGGGCCTGAGTGGCAGGCATTTTACTTTGGGCACGCCAGACTCTCCAAAACCGACACCTCAGCTGCCACTCCCTAAGAAGTTAAATAAAACATTTAAAGACAGGCAGAACTTTTGGATATCAGAGTGGTGGTAACTCACCAGCATTACGACCGGGAATACGACTTTCCCAAATTGGATCCTTTGTTAGTACCCCCAGGGCAATTGAACTGATTTCAGAGGCTGATCCAAAACACCGCCGGCGGAGAAGAGGTATTCAGAGTGGACTTCCAGTCTGACTCAGGAGGCACGCACACCATCCACCGCTTCCGAGAATATTACTCGCTAATGTTCAGTCTCTGGATAATAAGCTAGACGAGCTCAGGGCGAGAATCTCCTTCCTGCGAGACATCAGGGATTGTAACATACTCTGTTTCACAGAAACATGGCTCTCTCTGGATATACTGTCTTTGTCCATACAGCCAACTGGGTTCTCAGTATATCGTGCAGACAGGAATAAAGAACTCTCCGGAAAGAAGAAAGGCGGGGATGTATGTTTCACGATTAACTTCTCAGGGAGCAGCTCCTGAGGTGACGGTTTTGGAGAGCCTGGCGTGCCCAAAGTAAAATGCCTCCCATTCAGGCCCAGAAAATAGGATATGCATATATTTAGTACCATTGGATAGGAAACACTCTGAATTTTCCAAAACTGTTAACCATTTGTCTGTGAGTGAAACAGAACGGATATGGCAGGCAAAACCCCGAGGAATTTCTGTCCTGGAAAAAGTGATTTTGACACATTGCTCATTTGGGAACCCCTCCCTCATGAAAATGACCATATAAGGGCATATGAATGCAGTACACATCGCTTCCTTATGATGTCAGCAGCCTCGCGACGGTGTTTCCCTCCATTTTGGATGCTTTAGACCAGAGAAAACGACCAAACTAGTGGGTCCCCCCTTGATGACAACAGTACCCAGGGCGCGCGCCCGAGAAGTCGCGCAGTGTCTTATTTACCGTCTTTAGAGCTCAGTTTATATTCCGGTTGATTTATAATAGTAAATATACGTAAAAGTGTTCCTAAGGATACATTTAAAACTATGTTTGAATGTTCTTGGACAAGTTTATAGGTATAAGATGAACGAGTTCGCG
>QNTS01001194.1:179089-190668 GCA_003317085.1 Hucho hucho
CACGTTTCAATGGACTAGTGGAGGCTGTCGTTTCTGACTATGACGCGCGAACCAAATGGAGATTTATGGATATAATACATGACTTTTTCTAACAAAAGAACCATGGATTGTCTTCGTTGGACACTTAGGATGACCTCAGCAGAAGTTCTTCAACAGGTAATTGATTTGTTTTCGCTGTGAAATGTGTTATGTGTGTGCCACGCTGGCTAATGAATTCATGGCTATGAGAAAGTATGTGAGGTGCTGTCCTCAAACAATCAAATGTAGAGCTTTCGCCGTAAAGCCTTTTTGAAATCTGACAACGCTGTGATATTGCCAAGAAACAGAGCTTTTGATGAGTATGAAACACTTGTATATTGGTAGATGTTTAATAATTCAACTTTGGGATTTTGAATTTGGCGCTTTACATTTTTTTTTACCTGGTGGTGTCGCTAGCGACCCACCGCTCCCTGTCTAGTTAACCACTCATTGTGTGATTGTGATAACATACAGAAACTCAAATGCCGACCGTATTACCTCCCAATAGAGTAAAATTAGACGAATACACAGATACAGTGACTGAGTTTATCAGGAAGTGTATAGGAGATGTTGTACCCACTGTGACTATTAAAACCTACCCTAAACAGAAACTGTGGATAGATGGCAGTATTCACGCAAAACTGAAAGCGCGAACCACCACATTTAACCATGGCAAGGTGACTGGGAATAAAATAAACAGTGTAGTTAGTCCCTCCTTAAGGCAATCAAACAGGCAAAATGTCAGTATAGAGACAAAGTGGAGTTGCATTTTAACGGCTCAGACAATTAAACGGCTCAGACGGTCTACAGATGAATCACGGACTACAACGGGAAAACCATCCACCTCGGTGTCTTGCTTCCGGACAAGCTAAACACATTTTTCGCCCACTTTAAGGATATCACAGTGCCACCGGACCGCTATCAAAGACTGTGGGCTCTCCTTCTCTGTGGCCGACGAGACTAAGACATTTAAGCGTGTTATTAACCCTTGCAAGGCTGCCGGCCCAGACGGCATCCCTATCCGCGTCCTCAGAGCATGCGCAGACCAGCTGGCTGGAGGGTTTATGGACATATTCAATCTCTCCCTATCCCAGTCTGCTGTCCCCACTTGCTTCAGCCATTGTTCATGTACCCAAGAGCAAAGGTAACTGAACTAAAGGACTATCTCCCCGTAGCACTCACATCTGTCATCATGAAGTGCTTTGAGAGGCTAGTTAAGGACCAAATCACCTCTATCTTACCTGACAAATCACCTCTATCTAACCTGACACCCTAGACCCACTTCAATTTGCTTACCACCCCAATAGATCCACAGATGACGCAATCACCATCACACTTCACACTGCCCTATCCCATCTGTACAAGAGGAATACCTATGTAAGAATGCTGTTCAATGACTATAGCTCAGCATTCAAAACCATAGCACCCTCCAAGCTCATCATTAAGTTTGGGGCCCTGGGTCTGAACCCCGCCCTGTGCAACTGGGTCCTGGACTCCCTGACGGGCCACCCCCAGGTGGTGAAGGTAGGAAACAACACCTCCACTTTTCTGATCCTCAACACAGGGGCCCCACAAGGGTGTGTGCTCAGCCCCCTCCTGTTATCCCTTTTCACGCATGACTGCGTGGCCCCCCACGCCTCCAATTCAATCATCAAGTTTTCAGATGGCGCAACAGTAGTAGGCCTGATTACCAACAAGGACGAGACAGCCTACAGAGATGAGGTGAGGGACCTGAGAGTGTGGTGCCAGGAAAATACTCTCACTCGATGTCTTCAAAACAAAGAAGCTGATCGTGGACTTCAGGAAACAGCAGAGGGAGGACGCCCCTATCCACATCAACGAGACAGCAGTGGAGCAGGTGGAAAGCTTCAAGTTCCTCTGTGTACACATCACTAGCGATCTGAAACGGTCCACCCACACAGAAAGTGTGGTGAAGAAGACGCAACAGCGCCTCTTTAACCTCAGGAGGCTGAAGAAATGTGGCTTGGCACCTAAAACCCTCACAAACTTTTACAGATGCACAATTGAGAGCATCCAGTCTGGCTGTATCACCACCTGTTACGGCAACCGCACTGCCCGCAACCGCAGTGCTCTCCAGAGGGTGGTGTGGTCTGCCCAACGCATCATCGGGGACAAACTACCTGCCCTTCAGGACACCTAGTGCACCCAATGTCAGTGGAAGGCCAAAAATATCATCAAGGACAACAACCACCCGAGCCACTGCCTGTTCATCCCGCTATCATCCAGAAGGCGAGGTCAGTACAGGTGCTTCAAAGCTGGGACCGAGAGACTGAAAAACAGCCTCTATCTCAAGGCCATCAGACTGTTAAATAGCCATCACTAGGCGGCTTCCACCCGGTTACGTAACCCTGCACCTTAGAGGCTGCTGCCCATATACAGTGGCAAGAGAAAGTATGTGAACCCTTTGGAATTACCTGGATTTCTGCATAAACTGGTCATCAAATCTGATCTGTTCTTCATCTGTCACAACAATAGACAAACATAGTATGCTTAAACTAATAACATAGAAATTATTGTATTTTTCTTGTCTATATTGAATACATCATTTAAACATTCACAGTGAACGTTGGAAAAAGTATGTGTACCCCAAGGCTAATGACTAATGACTAATGAACCCCTAGGCTAATGACCTCAAAAGCTACAGTGAGGGAAAAAAATATTTGATCCCCTGCTGACTTTGTACGTTTGCCCAAAGACAAAGAAATTATCAGTCTATAATTTTAATGGTAGGTTTATTTGAACAGTGAGAGACAGAATAACAACAAAAAAATCCAGAAAAATGCATGTGAAAAATGTTATAAATGGAATTGCATTTTAAATGAGGGAAATAAGTATTTGACCCCTCTGCAAAACATGACTTAGTACTTGGTGGCAAAACCCTTGTTGGCAATCACAGAGGTCAGACGTTTCTTGCAGTTGGCCACCAGGTTAGCACACATCTCAGGAGGGATTTTGTCCCACTCCTCTTTGCAGATCTTCTCCAAGTCATTAAGGTTTCGAGGCTGACGTTTAGCAACTCGAACCTTGAGCTCCCTCCACAGATTTTCTATGGGATTAAGGTCTGGAGACTGGCTAGGCCACTCCAGGACCTTAATGTGCTTCTTCTTGAGCCAGTCCTTTGTTACCTTGGCCGTGTGTTTTGGGTCATTGTCATGCTGGAATACCCATCCACGACCCATTTTCAGTCCTGTCCCCTTAGCAGAAAAACACCCCCAAGCATAATGTTTCCACCTCCATGTTTGACGGTGGGCATGGTGTTCTTGGGGTCATAGGCAGCATTCCTCCTCCTCCAAACACGGCAAGTTGAGTTGATGCCAAAGAGCTCCATTTTGGTCTCATCTGACCACAACACTTTCACCCAGATGTCCTCTGAATCATTCAGATGTTCATTGGCAAACTTCAGACGGGCATGTATATGTGCTTTCTTGAGCAGGGGGACCTTGTGGGTGCTGCAGGATTTCAGTCCTTCACGGCGTAGTGTGTTACCAATTGTTTTCTTGGTGAATATGGTCCCAGCTGCCTTGAGATCATTGACAAGATCCTCCCGTGTAGTTCTGGGCTGATTCCTCACCGTTCTCATGATCATTGCAACTCCACGAGGTGAGATCTTGCATGGAGCCCCAGGCCGAGGGAGATTGACAGTTCTTTTGTGTTTCTTCCATTTGCGAATAATCGCACAAACTGTTGTCACCTTCTCACCAAGCTGCTTGGCGATGCTCTTGTAGCCCATTCCAGCCTTGGGTAGGTCTACAATCTTGTCCCTGACATCCTTGGAGAGCTCTTTGGTCTTGGCCATGGTGGAGAGTTTGGAATCTGATTGATTGATTGCTTCTGTGGACAGGTGTCTTTTATACAGGTAACAAGCTGAGATTAGGAGCACTCCCTTTAAGAGTGTGCTCCTAATTTCAGCTCGTTACCTGTATAAAAGACACATGGGAGCCAGAAATCTTTCTGATTGAGAGGGGGTCAAATACTTATTTCCCTCATTAAAATGCAATTCCATTTATATCATTTTTCACATGCGTTTTTCTGGATTTTTTTGTTGTTATTCTGTCTCTCACTGTTCAAATAAACCTACCATTAAAATTATAGACTGATGATTTCTTTGTCAGTGGGAAAACGTACAAAATCAGCAGGGGATCAAATACTTTTTTCCCTCACTGTATTTGGAGTCAGGAGTCAGCTAACCTGGAGTCAAATCAGTGAGACGAGATTGAAGTTGTTGGTTAAAGCTGCCCTGCCCTATAAAAAAAACACTCACAAAATGTGAGTTTGCTATTCACAAGAAGCATTGCCTGATGTGAACCATGCCTCGGACAAAATAGATCTCAGAAGACCTACGATTAAGAATTGTTGACTTTTCAAAGCTGGAAAGGTTTACAAAAGTATCTCTAAAAGCCTTGATGTTCATCAGTCCACAGTAAGACAAATTGTCTATAAATTGAGAAAATTCAGCACTGCTGATACTTTCCCTAGGAGTGGCCAACCTGCAAAGATGCCTATAAGAGCACAGCGCAGAATGCTCAATGAGGTTAAGAAGAATCCTAGAGTGTCAGCTAAAGACTTACACAAATCTCTGGAACACGCTAACATCTCTGTCGACGAGTCTACGATAGGTAAAACACTTAACAAGAATGGTGTTCACGAGAGGACACCACGGAAGAAGCCACTGCTGTCCAAAAAAAACATTGCTGCAAGTCGGAAGTTTGCAAAAGTGCACCTGGATGTTCCACAGTGCTACTGGCAAAATATTCTGTGGACAGATGAAACTACAGTTGAGTTGTTTGGAAGGATCACACAACACTATGTGTGGAGAAAAAAAGGCACAGCACACCAACATCAAAACCTCATCCCAACTGTAAAGTATGGTGGAGGGAGCATCATGGTTTGGGGCTGCTTTGCTGCCTCAGGGCCTGGAAAGCTTGCTACCATCGACGGAAAAATGAATTCCCAAGTTTATCAAGACATTTTGCAGGAGAATGTTAGGCTATCTCTCCGCCAATTGAAGCTCAACAGAAGTTGGGTGATGCAACAGGACAACGACCCAAAACACAGAAGTAAATCAACAACAGAATGGCTTCAACAGAAGAAAATACGCCTTTTGGAGTGGCCCAGTCAGAGTCCTGACCTCAACCCAATTGAGATGCTGTGGCATGACCTCAAGAGAGCAGTTCACACCAGACATCCCAAGAATATTGCTGAACTGAAACAGTTTTGTAAAGAGTAATGGTCCCAAATTCCTCCTGACCGTTGTGCAGGTCTGATCCGCAACTACAGAAAACGTTTGGTTGAGGTTATTGCTGCCAAAGGAGGGTCAACCAGTTATTGAATCCAAGGGCTCACATACTTTTTCCACCCTGCACTGTGAATGTTTAAACGGTGTGTTCAATAAAGACATGAAAACGTATAATTGTTTGTGTGTTATTAGTTTAAGCAGACTGTGTTTGTTTATTGTTGTGACTTAGATGAAGATCAGATCAGATTTTATGACCAATTTATGCAGAAATCCAGGTATTTCCAAAGGGTTCACATACTTTTTCATATTCTTGAAATCACTGGCCACTTTAATAATGTTTACATATTTTTGCTTAACTCATCTCATATGCACATATTGTATTCTATTCTACTGTATTTAGCCTATGCCACTCCGACATTGCTCATCCTAATATTTATATTTTCCTTAATTCCATTATTTTACTTTTAGTTTGTGTGTATTGTGTGTATTGTTGTGAATTGTTAGATATTACTGCACTGTTGGAGCTAGAAACACAAGCATTTAGCTACAATTTGATTTGATTTGATGTTTTGGCATATTTAACCACCTGGAGCCATTTTTTACTGAGCCAAAGCAGTATTCCTATCAGACAGACTGAGAGAGGTTATGTATATGCTAAGAGATTCATAAAGCTGTATTTTATAGTTTCTGACATCTCCTTGGAGCCTATGAGGGGTATAGGAGGAGGGTGGGGTGGTCTCTTCTCAGCATATACTGTACACTGTATGACGATCTCCATTTTAGATCCATTTTCTATATAAGAAGATCTCCGTTTTAGATCCATTTTCTATATATTAAGATCCCCTTAATCTGCCAATAAAGTAGGGATTCTCAGTCATATTCAGTACTTATACCCTACAATCTTTCCCACTTAGCCCCATAGACAGTAACACCTGCATTCACCATAACCAACCATGTGTTTCATGGTTAAATCAGGTTTTATAACTGACTTCCCCCTCTCTGTGTGCCTCAGCTGCACTTCAGAAAGACATTGGGTATGCCATAGGTTAGTGAGAGCAGGTAAGAAAAGGGGAGGAGGGGGGAGGGTATCCCCCTCTCTCTCTCTCTCTCTCTCTCTCTCTCTCTATCTCTCTCTCTCTCTCTCTCCCTCTCTTTCTCTTCTTCCCTCTCTATCTAATCCATCTGGCTGGGTGAATTATTAGAGCCCTGCTACTTATCCTCTCTTTTCAAGTGGGGCCTTTTTACATTTTTCAGCATGACCAGGTCATCAAAGGGATCAAAGCCCCGGCAGTAGCAGCAATCCCAGGGACTATTTTACACACTAACAAGTAGAGAAAATGATATCCCTGAGAGCCGGCTGGCTGCCAAGCCTGAATAACCCGGGCGTTCCGGGAAGCTCCGCCGCAGAAATACCAGTGATCACTGCAGAGGAGAGCACAAAGGAGAGATGACCATTACAGAGACAGGGTTGATGCACTGGTGTGTGTTGGGGGTATGGGGGATTTGTGTGTGTGTGTGAGAGAGTTTGGTGTGTGTCTGCATGTATGCGCTTGTTTTACTGTGCAAAAAATGACACAAATAAAAATAGTCAAGGTTTGCCTCATCGCGACATCTTTATCTGAAAAGAATCTTCTGTCATACAACTCAGACTTGAATATGTTTTGACACTTGTTTTCTCCTCTCTTTCTCTCTCCCTCTCCCTCTTTCTCTTTTTCTCTCTCCCTCTCTATCTCTCTTAATCACTTTCTGTCTGTCTCTCATTCTCTCTCTCTTTCTCTTTGTGGCTCTTCAGCTGTCTTGATCGTCCTCTTTCTTTCCTTTCTATCTTTTCTTTATTTTTTCTCCATTTGTTAATATGACAAATATGACTTCCCATCTTCTCAGAGAGGCTAAAAATCAAAAGCTACATTTTTTTGTATTTCTCTTTGTCCTTTTCTTTTAATGTTCCCCCTCTCTTCTTAATTCTTTGAATTGATAATACAAAATCCCATTGTGGAAGATAATGACAGGCAAACTCCTCGTCAGAAAAACTAACATCCACAAGTCTACTGAATAATCCTATTCTTCCTCCTATTAGCCTCTCACAAAACATGACATATTAAACTGGGCAGTCATTGTTGTGTTTGACCCGTGTTTCATTCACTCATCACATTTCATTCAATCAACATGTTTATTTTCTAAGTGAAGGACACGTTGCTTGTAGTCAGAACATTACCGAAACCTTTAGTTCCTAGACCAGCTCACACTCTTAATCTCTGCAGTATAAAACTGCTTGGTTTGGTCTGACCACTTTATTCCTGAGTCAAACAAATAGCCCTCCCCTCCATTGACTCAAACCTGATGGATAAATACAAACTAGCACCATGGCAACTACTGTACCTCAGCTGGTGAAGAAATATAATCTATGCTCTCAGTTAGTCACCTCAAAGAGAGAGCGGGAGAGAGGTACAGAAGCACAACGTCTCTCTCCTGCTCTCATCAGGTGGAGAGTTGTCACAGACTGCGAACGTGGGTAAATTATATGATTTAACCTTTGAGCAGGAAAAGGAAGACAGAGGAAAGTGAGAAAATGAAAGCAAGAGAGTGTGGAAGGAGAAAATAGGAAAGATCTCTCCTTTTCCTCTCCTCCTGTCAGGGGTGTGTTGAGTTTGATGCCTGCGATAAGGCTCTGTGGCTAATGAGGAAAGCACTAGACACTCATTAAAGTGAATGTGTGCGTGTGTGTATGGAACAAGGGAGAAAGATAAAGAAAGATAAAGCGGCCGCTCCATAGAGTAGAAAAGGCACTCATTAGAATAACTCGTTCTCAAAGGCCATGTTAGTGCACGGAGCTGAGCTGCATCCAGTTACCCATCCTCACCATCCTCTCACCCCCCACGCCAGCCAAATGAAATCAACCCCCCTCCCTATCCCCGTTCCCTGCCACTCATCTCAACGACTAGATGAGGTGTCCCTGCTTTCACCTTCTTTTCCCTCCAGTCACATTGATGTTGTTTAATTAAGCTCTGGTTCCTCATATCAGACCTGGCTATAAATATATTGTTATTCAAAGCGTCTCTTCAGACTGGTATAATGAACAGAACTGAACCCATGGAGAGGTAAGTGGCGGCTGCTGCCTCCTGTGTAATCCAACTCTCTACCACTCTCTCCAACTCTCTACCACTCTCTCCAACTCTCTCCATTATACTGGTAGAAGTTTTCAAAAGAATGATGACTAAATATTACGCCTGGGAAGAAAAAACATAAATTAGCTTAACTTTCTATTGGCTCAACTTACCCCAAGGCAAGCATGTTGACTATATTAGCCAACACAGCTACAAGACCCCAACTGATGTATAGATCAATCTTAAAATGATCTACTTTGGTTTAGATACAAGCATCATGAAACCTCTAACACAATACATTAATTTGACTTGGTGAAAACCTGTTTTTTTACCGAACTTGCTTAACACTTTTCCCATCTGGTTTGTTCTTTCACAGACTTCATGAAATTACAGTATGACTTTATTTGGTCAAAGTCTTAATTTTGGGTATGGTTTCCCTAGAAACAAGGGGGGACTCAACTTACCCCACTCTCCCGTACTGTGTACATGGGTGGTGTGTACTGTGTACACGGGTGGTGTGTACTGTGTACACGTGTGGTGTGTACTGTGTACATGTGTGGTGTGTACTGGGGGCAGGGGAGCAATAGGGGTTTGCAATGAGAAAAGTAGATAATCACTGTTCTGACACACAGCATCCCTCTGTGACGACTGATAGCCATCTCTTCCTGTGGGTGGGTCAGCTGTAGACAGCTTGCTCTGGACCAATGATTTTACGCAGTGTGAAGCACAGCACAGCAATGCAAAGCAATCACAGCTGCTGCACGTGGCATTAAGGGATGCTTTTCAGGAAGCAATGCGTTGTTTCTTAACTCATCACTCCATTCACTTTAATTATTAATGGAGCCAGAATTAATTTTTAACGCATATTCTCTTCATCTTCTTCCCACCTGTGTGAGGCGATAAGCTGTTGACACACACTGTCACAGTCACCACCACACACACAGAAACACACGTGTGCACACACACACACAGTCAGTGAGTCAGTATGTAATCCGCCCACCTTCAAAGAGCGAGGCTTTATTCAAATACTAATCATCAAAAGCTGGCTGGGAATAAGCCAGTGCATTCTCATAACAAAACAATCAAGGGGGGGAGTGAATTGTTGACAGCGCTGTCAAGTGCGTGTGTGTGTGTACTGTATGTGTGTGTCACTAGCGTGTGGAGGAGTGTGTGTGTCTCGTGTGATGTTGTAAACTCTGTGTGATGCGAGGCGGTCTCACACCCTCAACCGGTTTGATTCTTCCTGTCGAGCAGGTGACCTGGCATTTCAGTGACTTTTAGAGGTGTTACCACCCTGACATATTGTTCTCCCTACTGCCTCTGTTCCTGTATCTCCATCTACCACAGCCATCCTTCTCCCTCTCTCTCTCTCTCTCTCTCTCTCTCTCATTTTCACTCTTCTCTCACTTTCTCTGCTTCTCACTATTCTTTCCCCATCCTTTTCTCTCCCTCTAATTTTATTCCATCTCTCTCTCTTTCTCCATGAACCTACCCCCCATCTCTCTCTGTCCTCTCCTCTGCTCTTTATCTCTCTCCGTTTCTCTTGTGTTGTTTTTCTCTTAGTGAGAGCTTTTAGTTCCCCCTGAGTAGCAACATTTGGGTAAAAGAGCAAAAGAAAGGGGGAGGGAAGAGAGAAAGGACATAAAAGTGATTTATTCTGCTCTTCTCTTTCTCAAAAAATAAACTCATATTTCAGAACGATGCCGTTTCACCTCCTTGCCTCTTCCTGACTGTCTCCGCCACTCTATCCACTCACATTTTGATCAGGGATATTTAGCGCCAAAAGAGAAACTCCAATTATCTGTGCTGACGGTCTTTACGGAGCTATTGACCTCAACCTCCTTGTATCTTAGCAATTTAATTTAACCCGCGCTACGTGCTAACCGCTAATTAGATAGCATTTCAAAGGTAACTCACACCAGGAGCCCGGCTCTGGAGAAAAAAGAGAAAGAGAGAGCGAGAGGTAGATTAAGAGAGAGAGAGATAGACATGTGGCTATGCTTTAATTGCTGCGAGGTCGACCTTATTGGTGCATTTTGAAAGGATAAAAAATGGTGGTTAAATGGTGAACTAACTAGCTGAGACAGAGAGAGGAGCAGCTGCTATCAGGTATGTGAGAGAGGAGAGGAGAGGAGAGGAGAGGAGAGGAGAGGAGAGGAGAAGAGAAGAGAAGAGAAGAGAAGAGAAGAGAAGAGAAGAGAAGAGAAGAGAAGAGGAGAGGAGAGGAGAGGAGAGGAGAGGAGAGGAGAGGAGAGGAGAGGAGAGAGAGAGAGAGAGAGAGAGGAGATGACCTATGCAACATCTGCTTGTCTAAAGCTAGAAAGAGACAGTAAAAGCCAGAGTAGGCCATTGTGTTTCATTACAGTATCTCTATTGAGACAGTTGAGGCTCTTTAGCTGTTGATTGGGAACAAGAGGGAGAGAGAGATAAACAAGCGATAGACGAGAGAGGGACCCAAGAAGGAGGGAAGATAGGGAATGAGATATAAATGAGAGAGGGACCAAGGGAGGAAAAAGAGAGGGGTGAGATGAGGAGTTAGGTGGCCCAGGGGTGCAGGGTCGATGCACCCCGCCAAATCCATGACTTATGTCGGTGGAGCCGTCAGGCCCCAACTCCAATTAGCTGTTTCATTTCAGGGAGGGAATGTGACTGTGGGGAGACAACCTAGCACCAATAACACCTCCTCAATAAATAACAGCCACCAGAGAGGGAGGTAGGGAGAGATGGAGATTAGAGACGGGGGAGTGTGTGTGTGTGTGCGTGTGTGTGTGTATACACGCTGGCTCATTCATGCCTGCTCCATAGGAGAAATTCCGCATGCCAACCAGCACATAAAAAAAACATGGAGCACTTCCATTCTCCAATACTGCTGTGTCTTGGCGGTTTGCTGTGTGTGTGTTCCTGAGTACTGTGTGTGTGTGTGTGTGTGTGTGTGTGTGTGTGTGTGTGTGTGTGTGTGTGTGTGTGTGTGTGTGTGTGTGTGTGTGTGTGTGTGTGTGTGTGTGTGTGTGTGTGTGTGTGTGTGTGTGTGTGTGGATGGATGAATGGTGCTGCTGTTTGTCAGATGGTCCCATTAATAAGACTTGGCATTTATTACCTTTAAGTGATCCAGTGTGTGTCTGGCTGCCAACTCTCTCTCTACTAGCTAATCCTCTTATGTTATGTGTGTCCCCCAGAAAACATTGTGTGTGTGTGTGTGT
>QNTS01001194.1:191043-251878 GCA_003317085.1 Hucho hucho
TCTCTGTGTGTGTGTGTGTGTGTGTGTGTGTGTGTGTGTGTGTGTGTGTGTGTGTGTGTGTGTGTGTGTGTGTGTGTGTGTGTGTGTGTGTGTGTAAATGTTGATGTGTGCTTTCATTTTACTCAGCTATAGCACTTTGAACCGTTCACTCAAATTGTCTCATTCATTTTGTAATGGACAGCTGGTATAAAAACGGAGAGAAGGACGTTAGTGTGCTCTCCTCGTCAGGTTGAATTGAGCGGGGGTGTAGAGGAGAGGAAACAGAGGGAACATGGTCCTTACTGCTGTCACTAACAAGACCATTAGTGTTACAGTGCTGCTCTGGCATTTGCCATTATGCCACAACACTCTCCCATCTGCTTGTTACCTGTCTAAAAAGTCATTTACATCATTCACATATCCAGCATTCGCCGCAGTTTAAAATCAGATGCATGTAAAGATACATTTCTATAAATGTAGACACAAAGGAACGTTTCAAGGTAATGTTTCTATTTCATATATGAGGATGTATCCCCATTGACGTCCTGTATCAAGGTCTAGTGTTAGATATAAAAGTAGTTCTATGTGTTGAATCTGGGATTTGTATGTGTTCCTTGGCGGGTGGTCTATCTAAGTGATAGGAATACAATGTGAATACAGAGGAAGATGAATGTAGTTTAATGTCTGCATATTAGCTGTCCCTTGCAATAACCGTCGTCTCATTAGGTTGGGGAAGTTTAGCAGTGCCTGAGCTACATCACTTCATGTCCCCACCTTTGCCTTTTGTGGTATTCATTCTCACCCTCTCTCTCTCTCTCTCTCTCTCTCGTTCCCTCTTCCCTCGCTGCTGCGGGTCCAAACACAGTCTTTCATTTACTCCCAAATGCCACCCTATTCCATTTACAGTGTACTACTTTTGACCAGGCCATATAATTTAGGTGTCTGGTCAAAAGTAATGTACTACATAGGGAATAGTTTGCTGTTTGAGATGCTGCCATGAAGGGCAGTCATGGTTGGAGGTTCCTCTGCTCTGGCTCTAATAGGGATGTTCTATTGATTAACAATGTACTGATCTTGTCCCCCTATCCCTGCTGGGGAGGAGAAGAAGAGGGCGAGAGATGGGGGTGGAGAGGGAGGAGAGAGGGGGAGTAGGGGAGAGGGTTAGTATCAGTCACAGTGCTGAGGCTTTAATGAAACACCCTTACATATGTGTGAATTCACTCATGCACACACACACACATACACATACACTCACTGACAGGCACACACTCCGCTCGCATATAACTAACAGATGCTGTAAGGCACATGTGTCAAACACAAGGCCTGTGGGCCGGCAATGATTTGGTTTGTGAATTCATTTTGGCCCGCTTCCATACCGCCCACGATGCGCTGCACTACAAGTCACAGCAAGCACTGCCAAAGTGCTGCACGCCAAATGGCAGTGCATTGCCACACACACACGCCCCTCCTCCCAGACCCACACACACACACACACACACACACACACACACACACCCACACACGTACCAGCCAGTGCACTGTACCATATAATCACAAATGGCACTGACTGAATCTTCTACCAGACCGAAAGTTTAAACATCTCGTAGGCTAAATGTCCATGCCAAGTTTCAGTTCCAATAAGTCATTTCTGTAGCCTACAGAATATGTAATCTTGATGTCAAAAAGATAAAGGACTCATACACGGGTATAAATTACTGCTAAAAGACAATAGGACACACAAGTGTGTATAAATGAGTCAACAGTTCAGTCATCTACTTCATGAAACTACAACCTGTTGGGCTTGCATTGGTGAATTCAACATCAATTGCGCTGCTATCATGTGTCCCATTTACAGCGCGCAGCAGAGGGAAAGTGTACAGACACATGCCACAGTCCTAGCTAGACTCAATGGAGATTTTAGCATGTAAATCTTGGTGGGGCAAACACCCCAAAAATGTATATGCATGCCAGCAAAGCCACTAAACAACACATTAGTTGCACTATATTGGTGACAAACAGTGCCCACAAACTGTTAGGACCTACATAAAGCTGTCCCAACAGCAGAGCTTTCTTCTCAGCACCATGGAGAGAATCCTTACCACCGCTACACCTGGCTATCAGTGGAGCCTTGTCTGGCAGTGAAACAGTTAATTCAGCCTCATTTAATGCCTTTTATGGTTGACTTCTTAAACAAATGTGGTTTCTATTGACAATTGAGATGACATAGGCTACATGTGCACCACCAAGTCAGAACAGTAGGCTAAATTAAGAGGGGGAAAGGGACCAAATTATTAGAAAGAGGCACATGGGCTACTAACAACTTATTACACAACATACAGTATTACTTTCGTAGCTACGGTATACATATCTCCCTGGCATATTACATTTTTGGACTCACCTTGTTGTTCTGTGCTCACTTGAACATGAAGGTGGTGCGGTGGTCCTTCTGCCATTGTTTGTCATCAAAGTCTGGCACTTTCAGGATGTATGGTGCTTTCAAGACAACTGGGAACTCTGATAAAAATGAGGTCGAATCATGACGTCAGTGATCTTCCGATTGGTGCTCTAGAAAGAGCCAGAGTTCCCGACATGGAATTCAGAGTTGGAGGACCGTTTAAAACGTATTTTCCCAGTTGGAGCTCGTTGTCTTGAACTCACTGAAGTCTGAGATTTCCCAGTTTCCAGTTTCCAGTTGTTTTGAACTCGGCAGAAGTAATGCTGCATTGACAGCATGTATTCAACCTTTTCTGGCCCATGGTGTTGTATGTGAATGTTGTTTATCCTTTTAAGCTTGGAAAAGAGACCCTTAAACCCAGACTTGGACCACACACTGGAAACATGAGACAAAGCGCTGTGAGACATGGGTTTAACTCGGGACATATGAAAGGTGGGGTGTAGACAAAGGGTATGGGGCAACAGAAGATGAACAGCAGAGGGACTAATAATTTTGGAGATGGGAAACGGGCCAATAAACCAGGGGGAGAGTTTGCGGGATTACACCTGGAGCGGCAGATCCCGGGTGGATAGCCATATCTTCTGCCCAAGACGATACAGGGGACCCGGGGTCCGATGGCGATCTGCTTGTCGTTGATACCTGGAGGTGGTCTTGAGGAGGGTCGTCCAGGCTCTCCTCCAGGTACGACAACAGCGGCGGACAAACATCTGGGCAGAAGTGACGCCGACCTCTTCCTCCTGTTCAGGGAAGAGCGGAGGCTGATACCCCAGGGAACATTCAAAGGGCGATAGGCCCGTGGCAGAGCAGGGAAGGGTGTTGCGGGCGTATTCCACCCACACATTCTGCTGGCTCCAGGTGGTGGGGTTGACGGAGATCAGGCAGAGTAGAGTTGTCTCGAGGTCCTGGTTGACACGCTCCGACTGGCCATTGGACTGGGGGTGGAACCCAGAGGACAGGCTGTCCGATGACCCAATGAGGGTGCAGAAAGCCTTCCAGAACCTGGACGAGAACTTAGGACCCCGGTCGGAGACCATCTTCACGGACAGTCCATGGATCCGGAAGACGTGCTGCACCATGAGCTGGGCCGTCTCCTTGGCCGAGGGTAGTTTGGGGAGAGGAATGAAGTGGGCGGCCTTGGAAAACAAGTCGACCACAGTCATGTTGTCAGTGTTGCCCTCAGACTGGGGGAGACCCGTGACGAAATCCAGGGATATGTGGGACCAGGGACGGTGAGGGACAGGCAGAGATTGCAGAAGGCCAGCCCGAGCTTGCCGAGGAGTCTTGTTCTGAGCACACACTGTGCAAGCGGGGACGAATACGGAGACGTCAGGGACCATGGTGGAGGAATGGAGAGGACGAAGGACATATAACTCCTGCAGCTATGGAGTCCCCAATGTCGTAGGTGTCCATAGCCTTGTTCTCCGGTCCCGACAGCGAGTACAGTCGTGGTGCTAGGGAGAAGGTCAATCCCGCAGTCATATGGTTGGTGCAGCAGAAGCGAAGTGGCCCGGGCCTTGTTGAACACCTCCTGAAGGTCCTGGTACTCTGCGGGTATGGGAGAGACGTCCGGGGCACTTTCCGAGCCCCAGGAAGACGCCTTGAGGCAGGTTGCGTTGACTTCAGACACTGGGCGTGGCAGAACGGACTCCAGCCCATGATTGCACCCGTAGACCAGTTGATGAGGGGATTGTGTCGCTGGAGCCAGGAGAATCCCAATACCACAGGAATCGGAGGAGACTTAAAAGTGTTAAAATAATGTATGTGAGTATAACAGAACTGATATAGCAGGTGAAAACCCGAGGAAAATCCATCCGGATTTGCAGTTTTTTTTGTAGATGACCTTCTTCTCCAGGCTGCCTATTCATTTGTATTTTAACTACTTACGGAGTGGTGGGGCGGTCTTCACGGTTCAATGGGCGAGTGGACGCTGTATTTTATGATCATAACGCGCCAACCAAACTGAGATTTATGGATATAATAAATGAATTTTTCTAACAAAAGAACCATGGATTGTCTTCGTTGGACACTTGGGAAGCCCTCAGCAGAAGTTCTTCAAAAGGTAAGGGATTTGTTTTCGCTGTGAAATGTGTTTTGTGTGAACCGCGAAGGTTTATGAATTCATGCTAATGGAGAAAATATTGGAGGTGCTACCCTCAAACAATCAAATGTTGTGCTTTCGCCGTAAAGCTTTTTTTAAATCTGACAACGCTGTGATATTGCCAAGAAGCAGAGCTTTTGATGACAATGCAACACTTGTATATTCATGAATGTTTAATTATTAAACTTTTGGATTTTGAATTTGGCGCCTTGCATTTCACCGGGTAGTGTCGGGAGTGGCGCCCCACCACTCCCTAAGTAGTTAATGAGCAGGAATTGAATAGTCTCGCTGTGATTCCCTGACACCCGTAGGTTGATGGGAGTGGTAATTTGAGTGACCCTGCCTATAGAGTTCCCATCGAGCGCTCTAACATCAATGGGAGTGGAGAGGGGCTGAGTGGGGATGTTCAGATTGGAAGCCAGGGTAGTCCAAAAAACTCTCATCGGCCCCAGAGGACCCGAAGAGATTTAGACTGGCTTCCCCACAGCAGAATGGCATGCACAGGGATTTGAGCAAGGGAAGCGGGAAAGTTCTCCATATGGCCCACCAGAGTACTCGCTCCTACCAGTGAGCCTGATCTCTTTAACTACTTAGGGAGCAGTGGGGCTCCAGACACTACACGGTGAAATGTAAGGCGCCAAATTCAAAATCCAAAAGTTGAAATATTAAACATTCATGAATATACAAGTGTTGCATAGTCATCAAAAGCTCTGCTTCTTGGCAATATCACAGCATTGTCAGATTTCAAAAAGGCTTTACGGCGAAAGCACAACATTTGATTGTTTGAGGATAGCACCTTCAAAATTTTCTTTCATTAGCATAAATTCATAACCCAACGCGGGTCTCAGAAAACGCATAAAATCGCTAATATAAAATCCCTTACCTTTCGAATAACTTCTGCTGAGGGCTTCCCAAGTGTCCAACGAAGACAATCCATGCTTCTTTTGTTAGAAAAAGTCATTTATTATATCCATACATCTCTGTTTGGTTGGCGCGTTATGATCATAAAATCCACCGTTGAGTCGCCCATTGAACCGTGAAGAGAACGCGTTCACATTATACCTGTACACTTGTCCAATAACAATCAAACATCATTGATAATGTATCTTTAGGAACACTTTTATGTATATTTACTATAATATTTCAACCGGATTATAAACTGGACGATACGAAAGGAAAAAACCACAGCGCGTGCGAGCCCGTGAACGCGCTTCCTCTTCTGTTTACATCTGGTGACTAGTTCGAAATTCTTCTTCTATTACCATCCAGAGCAACCTAACATCACCAAACACTGTCTAGAGACTGTTGACATCCAGTGGAAGCAATAGGTACTGCAATCTTACTCCCATATATGTCTGTTTTCAATAGGGAGGGGTTCAAAATGAGGCAATGTGTCAAAAACACTTTTTCCAGGACAGAAATTCCTTGGGTTTTTGCCTGCTATATCAGTTCTGTTATACTCACAGACAATATTTTAACACTCTTAGAAACTTCAGAGTGTTTCCTATCCAATAGTACTAATTATGTGCATATCCTAGTTTCTGGGCCTGAGTGGCAGGCCTTTTACTTTGGGCACACCAAACTCTCCAAAACCGAGACCTCAGCTGCCGCTCCCTAAGAAGTTAAAGGACTAGAGGACCAAGAGTCCCGCAATACAGACAACTCTTCGTGTTGATCCTGTATTGCCATTCCACTGGCGATAGCTGACCTCTACTTAGTTGCATGGGATCGGGAAGCGGTGACTCAGACGTCTCCGGCGACTCTCGGGGAAGACTCGGAGGCAAGGTAGAATCTCTAGACATCCGAGCAAAGTCGAATTTCCTCTCCCTCCGTTGTTCCTGTAGTCGCCCATCGATTCTGATGGTCAAAGCGATGAGGGAATCGAGATCCATAGGTAACTCCCGAGCAGGAAGCTCATCCTTGCCCTCCTCCGAGACGACGTGCAGGAACATTATTTTTTTCATTTTAACCTATTTTTAACTAGGCAAGTCAGTTAAGAACACATTCTTATTTACAATGACAGCCTGGGAACAGTGGGTTAACTGCCTTGTTCAGGGGCAGAACTGATTTTTATCTTGTCAGCTAGGGGATTCAATCCACCAACCTTTTGGTTACTGGCCCAACGCTCTAACCACTAGCCTACCTGCCAACGTGCGGAAATCCACCGCATAGTCAGTCACAATGCAGGATACTAAAGAACAAACGAGAGGGTAGTTTGGGTAGAGGGATGAAATGGGTGGCCTTGGAAAACCGATCCACTAACACTACTAATGACGGTGTTGCCATCAGACGGAGGGAGCCCAGTGACAAATTCCTGGGAGATATGGGACCAGGGAAGATGAGGGACAGGTAGTGGCTGAAGGAGGCTGGAAGGGGCTTGCCGCGGAGTCTTATTCTGAGCACAAACGGTGCATAGGGCGACGAAGGCAGATGCGTCAGGAACCATTGTGGGCCACCAGAAACATTGTCAGAGGAAGGCCAGGGTTCGACGGGAAACCGGATGACAGGTAAGCCTAGAGGAATGAGCCCATTCCAGGACCCGGGACCGGACTGAATTAGGGACGAACAACCGGTTAGCCGGGCCCCCTCCAGGGGCAGGCTGGGAACGTTGTGCCTTGCGGCCAAGGTTCTCAATACCCCAGCCCACAGCAGCTGCAAGGCATGAGGTAGGGAGGATGGTCTCGGAGTCAGAGGATGTGGCAGCTTGACTGTACAGGTGAGAGAGGGCGTCAGGTTTAACATTCTTGGATCCAGTGCGATAGGAAATGGTGAAGTTGAACCTGGTGAATAACTGAGCCCACCAGGCCTGCCTGGAGTTAAGGCACTTGGCTGTGCAGAGATATTCAAAATTCTTGTGGTCGGTCCAAACCAAAAACAGATGTTCTGCTCCCTCAAGCCAGTGTCTCCACTCCTCCAGTGCCATCTTGACCGCCAGGAGTTCTCGGTTACCCACGTCGTAGTTTCTTTCTGCAGAGTTAAGATGATGGGAAAGGAAGGCACAGGGATGGAGCATTTGGTCCTGGATGGCTCGCTGGGACAGGATAGTCCCCACTCCAACGTCAGAAGCATCGACCTCAACCACAAACTGACGGGACGGGTCCTGATGGACGACAATGGGGCCAGTAGTGAAACAACGCTTCAGGTCCACAAAGGCTCTGTCAACCACTGGGGACCATGTGAACGGTACCATGGGAGAGGTGAGTGCCGAGAGGTGCTGTAGCCTCGAATGAAATGCCAGTAGAAATTGGTAAACCCCAGGAAACGTAGCTGTACCCTGGACGTAGGTTGGGGCCAATCCACTACTGCTTTCACCTTTTCCGGGTCCATCTGGACATTTCCTTCAGCGATGACATATCCCAGAAAGAAGAGGGTAGAACGGTGGAACTCGCATTCCTCCGCTTTCAGAAATAACTGGTTCTCCAGGAGTCGCTGAAGGACTTGTTGAACATGGAGGACGTGTTCTTGGGCAGAACGGGAAAAAAACAGGATGTCGTCGAGGTAGACGAACACTACATCATTTAACATGTCCCGGAGCACATCGCTTACCAGGGCCTGGAAGACCGCGAGGGCGTTGGTGAGTCCAAATAATGTCCACTGGCAGTGTTGAAGGCTGTCTTCCACTCATCCCCTTCGCGTATCCAAACCAGGTGATAGGCATTCTGAAGGTCCAGCATGGATAAGATGGTAGCCCCCTGGAGAGGTTCAAAAGCCAAGGTCAATGCACAGACACAGGGTCTTGTCCTTCTTTTCCACAAAGAAAAACCCTGCGCCGGCAGGGGATGCAGAAGGACTGATGCCTCCAGCAGCCAGAGAGTCCTCAATATACTCCTCCATGGCCTTGGTCTCCGGGCCGGATAGGTAATATAGCCGACCAAGAGGCGGTGTGGTGCCTGGAGAAGGTCAATGGGACAATCGTAGGGACGATGCGGGGGAAGAGAAGTAGCCCGTGCCTTCCTGAAGATCTCCAGGAGGTCATGGTACTCTGCGGGGATGGCAGAGAAATCTGAGGCTTGACTTAAGCCCTGAGGAGGGAGTCTTGGGGAAGGATGCGCTGCTTTGAGGCAATTGGAATGGCAGAACGGACTCCAACCCAGGATTGAAATTGTGGTCCAGTCAATAACGGGGTTGTGTTTTTGGAGCCAAGAAAATCCCAACACAACAGGAACATGGGGGGACTCAATGAGGAGAAGCTGTATAGCCTCACTGTGATTTCCTTAAACCCGCAGATTAACAGGAACAGTGCTGTGGGTAACTCTACCAATGGAGTGGTCGTCCAGTGCTCTAGCGTCCATGGGAACAGAGAGGAGTTGAGTTGGGATAACTAATTCAGAAACTAGGGTAGCGTCCATAAAACTCTCATCCGCCCCAGAGTCAATGAGCACCCGGAGAGACTTAGACTGGTCTCCCCACAGCAGTACCACAAAAAAAGGAGTGCGGTTGATGGGAATTAGAAGATTCCCAGTCTGGCTCACCAGAGTGCGTGTACCTACTAACAAAATAGGTCTCTTAACCTGGCAGGTGGCTATATAATGTCCCGCAGCCCCATAGTACAGACAACTGTTGGAACTTGTCTATGTGAACGTTCCCTAGGCGATAATCTAGCTCTGCCCAGTTGCATAGGTTCTGTTGTATCTGACTCACCCATCACCGATGATTCTCGAGGGAACTCGGATGGCTTCGGGTCTTCTTGGGAAATACAGCCTCCGGGGACTTACAGATTTCTTTGGAGATGAACGAGCAGCAGCGGATGAACGAGACCTCCTCTCACCTGCATTCCCGTAGACGCCCAACAATCCTAAGAGTATGGGCGAATAGGGAATCGAGGCCCAGCGGTAAATCCCGAGCTGTTAGCTCGTCTTTTATTTCCTCTGAGAATCCGTGAAGGAAGGTATCGAATAGGGACTCCGGATTCGTGTGAAAATCTATTGCATAGTCTGCCACACTACGGGAGTCTTGACGTAACTCAAGTAGTTTTCGGGCCGACCTCTCTCCCGGATACCGGGGAATCAAACACCTTCCTCACCTCTGCCATGAAATCTTCCAGATGACAACAAATGGCAGATTGTTGCTCCCCGGGAGGTTCCAGGATCCAGGATCCCCAGAATATCGCTCCGGAGGAGGTAAGAAGGGTTCTCGGGGAGCCGGGGTAGGCTGTACAAACCCACCACTGATAGTAGACAGGTTACTGGGTGGTTGGGAGGTATCAGAGGTGGCAGGCTGCCTATGAGCTAACTTACTGATTCGCTCCATGATAGCCTTGAACCCTTGGTCGTGGTGTTCCATCAGGGAACGAAGCCCTTCCAAAAGGTCCAGCAGTAGCTCTTCATGCCTCCCAATGGTTGCTCCCTGCAGGGAGACAGCGTGGCGGAGCTGGTCCAAGTCTGCTGGGTCTGTCATGGCCAGTTTGTACTATAAAGGCACAAGGCGAGACCCAGAGGCTTTTTTATATCCCAAAAAGTCTGTTTAATTGGCGCCATGGAGTTTTGTAATCCAGTCATTCAACATGCAGACAAAGAACGCCTTCCAAAAATCCCAAAAGTACTGGTAAAGTTCGTCCAAACAAGTAAAATGATGTTTCTAATTAATCCTCAGGTTGTCAAATATCTAAATAAACAATAATATTTCATACGGAGAATAGTCTGTTCAAAAGGGAAGAGAAATAACGAAGAGCACGCACCCCATTCACACGCGCAAAACAGTAGCATCCTTTTTATGAGCCACTTGGAAGAACTTCAACTTCTTGTTCATTTTCAAAAAACAAGCCTGAAACCATGTCTAAAGACTGTTGACATCTAGTGGAAGCCATAGGAACTGCAACCTGGGAGCTAATTCCCTCTACAGTCTATAGGAAGTCAATGGAAAGACTGTGACCTAAAAAAATATTTATTCTGGATAGATTTTCCTCTGTTTTTTTGCCTCAGTTCTGTTATACTCACAGACATTATTTTAACAGTTTTAGAAACTTCAGAGTGTTTTCTATCCAATACTATGCATATCCTAGCTTCTGGGCCTGAGTAACAGGCAGTTTACTTTGGGCACGTCAGACTCTCCGTACTTCTGAACACTGCCCCCTAGCCTCAAGAGGTTAATAATCCAAAAGGGGTAGGCAAGAGAATGGTCGTGGACAGGCAAAAGGTCAAAACCAGTTCAGAGTCCAGGAGGTACAGTGTGGCAGGCAGGCTCGAGGTCAGGGCAGGCATAATGGTCAGGCAGGTGGTTACAGAGTCCAGAAAACAGGCAAGCGTCAAAACCGGGAGGACTAGCAAAAGAGAATAGAAAAGGCAGGCCCCCTTGAAAAACACGCTGGTTGACTTGGAACATACAAAACGAACTGGCACAGACAGACAGACAACACAGGTTTAAATACCCGGGGGATAATGGGGAAGATGGGTGACACCTGAAAGGGGTGGAGACAAGCACAAGGACAGGTGAAACAGATCAGGATGTGACAGAATGATTCATTATAGATTGACTTTGAGTGTCCCTGTGTTTAATTTCCACGACAACAGAATCCTATGTACATACAGTAAGTGTATGTTTTCTAATAAAACGATAGCCAGTTTGGTTTGAAGTTGTAGGCCTATACAAAAAAAAAAAAACTAACATAACAGTCTATGTCTGGCCTGCGAATTCATTGTGCTCAATATGACCGGTGCGCTGACTGAAATTGACACCCCTGCTGTAAGGTGTAGCATCTTATCTATCTATTTGTCCGTCCTTCTGTATATCATGTTTCAAGCATTCTGACAAAGTAACCAGGTATTTCCGTGTGTCGTTAATGAGCAGTTTATCCTTTGATGAAACAAATGACATCTGATAGTGGCTGGTATTATCCTAGTGAAATGTGATTATACGGCTGAGTGGATATCAGTCACTCCGACTGTGCTGCTGTGTTCTTTGTGTTCAGGAGAGGAAAGTGTTTTGTTTCATTTTATTACCTCTGTCCATCACTCCTAAAACAGTCTTTACAGATGAAAAAGAAAAAGGGATTTCTGTAAGTTGAAAATAAAGCCCCTGGAAGCGAGGTGCACATTTGTGCCTTGAGATGGAGAAATGCACAGCAAGGGGAAGAGGGAGGGAGAGGGGGAGAGGGAGGGAGAGAGAGGCAGAGAGAGAGGTAAGTAAAGGTAATTGAATTGGTAGAGCGCTCTAAAATCAGCCACTGTGTCCATCAACATCCCGACACTGTGGGGGAGAGAGTGGTCTCTGTGTGTGTGTGTGTGTGTGTGTGTGTGTGTGTGTGTGTGTGTGTGTGTGTGTGTGTGTGTGTGTGTGTGTGTGTGTGTGTGTGTGTGTGTGTGTGTGTGTGTGTGTGTGTGTGTGTGTGTGTGTGTGTGTGTGAGTGTGTTTGTGTGCGTGTAAGTGCGTGTGTGTGTGTGCGTGTGTGTGGTACCCTTGTAGATAGGCCACTGCCTTGGTTGTTTCAGAGTGAGAGTAGGGTTGACAGCTGACGAGGTGTTTATGTGTGACAGGCTGTCTTGCTGAGAGGGTCTTTTCTCTGTTTTTTGTTTTATCCGGCCTGATGTGTCTGGGCTGGTAAAGGCTTGCCCTATCCTCTGTATGGCAGGCAGGGTGTTTCCCTCTATCCAGCCTCTGGAACATGAGGAGACCAGAATAGACTTATACTGGCCACATACAGAGATATACATGTACATGACTGACCATATGACTGGGATATCACCGATATGTTTCTGCTGAGGTTGAAGATGACGATGACGACGACAACGACGACGATGATGAGGATGATGAGGATGATGATGATGAGAACAAGGATTCTCCTGATGACAATGCCAAAAACAATGATTGGTAAAAGGGAGAAAGTTCAGTAATATGTCCTAACCTGTTGTTATTACAACAGACCTCTATCCAGCATGGACATCTATGATGTCTAATAGTACTAAGGCATGGTGGTGGCCATATGGTAAAGTAGTTAGCTAGCTGTGTTTATAATCACTGGCCTTATCTTCATTCAGTGCAGCACTCCTGTACTGTGATCCCAGAGTGCTGCTACTGCTGATGGTGCTGGGGTGTGTATCAGTGTGAACTTAAAGAGCCTGTTTAAAGAGTGAAATCCTTTACAAGCCTGGTAATTAACCAACAGCCGTGGCCTACTTTGATCTACACTTATGATCTATGCTCTGAGATCACAGGGCTTTTAAAAGTAGCGATGTGATGGCATGTGTGTGTGTGGGGGGATGCAGTGCTGTGTGTGTGTGTTTTTTTCCCCAAGCCCTATCCATAGTCCACAGCTGTAGCTCTTATGAGAATCACCAAATTGGAAAATGAATAAAAAATTTCCACCATGAAATCGGTTGCTACCTCTCCCATTTCAACCGTCAGCAAAACAATTTATGGTTCTGTATTAAGATAATCAACTGACGTTGCTACATATTAATGGTGATAATGACCGTGTCCTTTAGGTCATTTACTGTCTGTCTGGGGAGCAGTACTATACACATATACAGTGAGGGATAAAAGTATTTGATCCCCTGCTGATTTTGTACGTTTGCCCACTGACAAAGAAATTATCAGTAAAAATCCAGAAAAGCGCATGTGAAAAATGTTATAAATGGAATTGCATTTTAATGAGGGAAATAAGTATTTGACCCCTCTGCAAAACATGACTTAGTACTTGGTGGCAAAACCCTTGTTGGCAATCACAGAGGTCAGACGTTTCTTGCAGTTGGCCACCAGGTTAGCACACATCTCAGGAGGGATTTTGTCCCACTCCTCTTTGCAGATCTTCTCCAAGTCATTAAGGTTTCGAGGCTGACATTTGGCAACTCAAACCTTCAGCTCCCTCCACAGATTTTCTATGGAATTAAGGTCTGGAGACTGGCTAGGCCACTCCAGGACCTTAATGTGCTTCTTCTTGAGCCACTCCTTTGTTGCCTTGGCTGTGTGTTTTGGGTCATTGTCATGCTGGAATACCCATCCACGACCCATTTTCAATGCCCTGGCTGAGGGAAGGAGGTTCTCACCCAAGATTTGACGGTACATGGCCCCGTCCATCGTCCCTTTGATGCGGTGAAGTTGTCCTGTCCCCTTAGCAGAAAAACACACCCAAAGCATAATGTTTTCACTTCCATGTTTGACGGTGGGGATGGTGTTCTTGGGGTCATAGGCAGCATTCCTCCTCCTCCAAACACGGCGAGTTGAGTTGATGCCAAAGAGCTCCATTTTGGTCTCATCTGACCACAACACTTTCACCCAGATGTCCTCTGAATCATTCAGATGTTCATTGGCAAACTTCAGACGGGCATGTATATATGTGCTTTCTTGAACAGGGGGACCTTGCGGGCGCTGCAGGATTTCAGTCCTTCATGGCGTAGTGTGTTCCCATTGTTTTCTTGGAGACTATGGTCCCAGCTGCCTTGAGATCATTGACAAGATCCTCCCGTGTAGTTCTGGGCTGATTCCTCACCGTTCTCATGATCATTGCAACTCCACGAGGTGAGATCTTGTATGGAGCCCCAGGCCGAGGGAGATTGACAGTTCTTTTGTGTTTCTTCCATTTGCGAATAATCGCATCAACTGTTGTCACCTTCTCACCAAGCTGCTTGGCGATGGTCTTGTAGCCCATTCCAGCCTCGTGTAGGTCTACAATCTTGTCCCTGACATCTTTGGTCTTGGCCATGGTGGAGAGTTTGGAATCTGATTGATTGATTGCTTCTGTGGACAGGTGTCTTTTATACAGGTAACAAACTGAGATTAGGAGCACTCCCTTTAAGAGTGTGCTCCTAATCTCAGCTAATCTTACCTGATCTAATCTCTCCTAATCCTACCTGTATAAAAGACACCTGGGAGCCAGAAATCTTTCTGATTGAGAGGGGGTCAAATACTTATTTCCCTCATTAAAATGCAATTCCATTTATACAAATTTTCACATGCGTTTTTCTGGATTTTTTTGTTGTCATTCTGTCTCTCACTGTTCAAATAAACCTACCATTAAAATTATAGACTGATCATTTCTTTGTCAGTGGGCAAACGTACAAAATCAGCAGGGGATCAAATACTTTTTTCCCTCACTGTACATATACACACACACATACTCACACACACACACACACACTCATAACCAACCACATGCACAAACACACACACACACACACAGGTCCCCGCTCATAACCACACACAGCTCTCCCTCACGCCGTGCCACACAGAGACACTAGCGAACAGTGTCTGTCCCGACCCAGCCCAGGGAATGTAGATATGTGTTTATTTAAGCACTTAGAGGGAGTCAATAGTCTCTTAATGTCAAAGGGAGCTGAGAGAGGAGTCCTCTCCTGATCTGCTGTTTGAAGAGTGGCACAGAGACGCCTCTGTCAGGGGAGATAAGGCAAGCACAGAGCAGAAAGGACGGAGCTGAGCGAAGCGCCAAATGACTGACTGACTGCACTGCTTCGCACGCCACACTCAATCACTCAGGAAACCAAATAAATGAAGTCAAATCAAATGTATTTATAAAGCCCGTTTTACATCAAATCAAATCAAACCAAATCAAATTGTATTAGTTACATGCGCCGAATACAACATGCGTAGACCTTACAGTGAAATGCTTACTCACGGGCCCCTAACCAACAGTGCAGTTTCAAAAAATACGGATAAGAATTTGAGAAAATTAACAAGTAATTAAAGAGCAGCAGTAAAAAATAACAATATATACAGGGGGGTGACAGGACAGAATCAATGTGCGGGGGCACCGGTTAGTTGAGGTAGTATGTACATGTAGGTAGAGTTAATTAAAGTGACTATGCATAGATGACAACAGAGAGTGGCAGTGGTGTGGAGAGGGGAGAGGGGGCAATGCAAATAATCTGGGTAGCCATTTGACTAGATGTTCAGGAGTCTTATGGCTTGGGGGTAGAAGCTGTTTAGAAGCTTCTTGGACCTATACTTGGCGCTCCGGTACCGCTTGCCGTGTGGTAGCAGAGAGAACAGTCTATGACTAGGGTGGCCAGAGTCTTTGACAAGTTTTAAGGCCTTCCTCTGACACCGCCTGGTATAGAGGTCCTGGATGGCAGGAAGCTTGGCCCCAGTGATGTACTGGGCCGTTCGCATTACCCTCTGTAGTGCCTTGCAGTCAGAGGCCGGAATAGGTTTTGTCATGCCTGCTTCACGACTGTAATGGTGTGCTTGGACCATGTTGGTTTGTTGGTGATGTGGACACCAAAGAACTTGAAGCTCTTAACCTGCTCCACTGCAGACCCGTCGATGAGAATGGGGGCGTGCTCGGTCCTATTTTTCCTGTAGTCCACAATCATCTCCTTTGTCTTGATCACGTTGAGGGAGAGGTTGTTGTTCAGCAGATGTTACAAAGTGCTCATACAAAAATAAACTGAGAGAAAGGGGGAGATACCAAGAAGGGGAAAGAGAGAAGAGGGAAGAATGAAGGAATGAAGTGAGAGAGAGAGAAAAAGAGAAAGGGTGGGAGAAAGAGACAGAGAGAGAGAGAGAGAGAGCGAGAGAGTTATTTTCAGGATGGATAAACATGAATAGTCTCTCCCTCCCAGCTCTGTATGACAGGGTGAGTGTTTCACCCTGACTGTGGCTCTTTGAAGTAATGTGACTTGAGAGTTAAGTTGATGTTCTGTGTTACAATCCATAGCCCGTATCACAATCAGCCCCCTGTGAGGGAATTGGAGCAGACTAGCGAAGCGCTACATAGATACAGCAGAGTACATAGCATCTACTGTAGCACATTAGGTACGCATCAGAACTGGAATGAGCACACACAGATTTTATCACTACAAAAAAACTAACCATGCAAGATAGAGGCTGATACCCCTCAGAGCAATTCTACGTCACTTTTTCAGTCCGAAAATGTTATACAAAGTGTGTGGGAAAATGTGTTTTCCTGATATGACCTAGGACCTCATTAAAGTGATAAACTCATGGGGGAGAGGTGGTTTCTGGGAGTTGTAGTCATTTCAGTGCTCATTATTTGTGATTCCAGCATGGGTCTATCATTAGGACAGTCCCTGTGAGCAGCTCATCAAAGACTAGTCAGTCTATATCAGCATTACTATGGCCCCAGAGGTAGCTAGTGAAGTGCAGAGGGCTGCCCTCAGCCAGGCATCACGTTCATAATTGTCCTGTATTCTACAGAAATAGCATGTGTGCGGGGGTGGTTGTGTGTGTGTGTGTGTGTGTCTGTTTGTGTGTGTGCATGTGTGTGCATGTGTGTATGTAGCAACTTCTCCAGCTCTTTATTCAAATTATTTTAATTGCCCTACATGATAACGACAGGCAGCATTCGACTGCCGACAAAAACACTGATTCTGGCAATTTCAAAACAACAAAAGCGTGCTGCCTATCTAACGAAGCCTTCATCTCTGAGTGTGTGGGTGACTTTAGCTGGGTGTGAGTGATTGGGGGGGGGGGTTTAATGATCAGTTTGTAGCTTCCTGCTACTTGATTGTGCTTGGCATGACTGGTAATTTAATATTGTCATCGTCATTCAGAATAGTGGAGAGTCTCATCTCGCTGTTTTAACCAAGCTGTTTCTACCATCTTGATCCCAGACGTACCTGAGGCTCTGTAATTACCTGCACATTTCTCCCATCCTTTCAATATTTGTTTAACAAATGCACCAGTGCAACTGCCGACACACACTCACAGGAGTACAGACACGAGCACATTAAGGCACACGCACACACAAACACACGTACATACACAAGTGTACGCACATGCACACACACGCAATCTCGCGGTGTGACTAATCGTCCCTCATTCACACACACTGTAGTTTGGTGATTTTAGAGGAGCATGTGTGTGTTTCCGTGCTGTAGTCAAACGCTTGTTTTGCGATGGTTTAGATCCCAGGGAAGATGATCAGGACACTCTAGCCTTACAGTTGAATGTCTTCATTAGCATAACGTCACCATGCTATTTGTTGTGTAGATTAGTCAGTGTGAGTAGAGAATGTGTGCAGGTGTGCAGGAGTCAGGGCCACTGCTTGATTGTAAAAACAGCTTGATAGATGCAATTGATATTCATCTTCCATCAGAAAGAGGACGAGAGTCGACATTGTGGAGCACAGTGGCGACCTGTCATTCATTTTGGCGTTAATACGTGTCACGTATCAGTTTGCAAACAATAACAAACAAAAAATAATTGAGTTAATAAAGCTGCATACAAACATGGTCTCTTTTTTGCTTTCTTGAGTATGGCAGCTCAAAAATGCAGCTGTTTCAGCCTAACTCAGTGCTTTCTGTGGTGGAGGGGCAGCCAGCGGAAAATAGAGCGTAGGAGTTGGTCATGTTTTCTAGTTGAACCATGATTGGCTCAGTGTTCTGTCACTCATGGGGACACTACATCACAGCAAAATCTACAGGGAGAGCTAGAAAGTTCAATGGGAAAAGTTATATGGGTGCTGCATCCAAGAAGGCTCAAGGTCATTGGCCACAGATGAAATGATGTCAAATAACATTATATCTACCGTATATTTGATTGGACTGTTAACATCCGACTTTCAAAATTTTAACTAGCAAGCTAGACAAGCAGTCATTATCATGAATCAAGTCGACAATCTACTGGAAAATCCTTTTCAATCGTTGTCATATGAAGATAAATTATAGATAAAATGTATCGGTGCTCATCGGCCATTGTACATAAACATTACAACAAGTTGGAAATCGCAAATTCAACAATGAGTGGTTTGGAAGGTGTAATGAACACAATGGAAGACAGAGAGCTGGTTTCAAGCGCAGGGCACAGCAGGTGTTTGTTTGTACAGGACCACAGGAGAAGGCAGGTAGCTGGGTCCAGGGGCAGGCAGAAGGTCATACACAGGGGGTCCAAAGTCAACAGTATAGGCAGGGAAAAGGCTAGTAACGTAGTCCGGGAGATCAGGCAATAGGTTGATAACAGGAAATCCAATAGGCTAAAGTACAGGGAGGGAATAGGCAAAAGGCGGCGTTAGTGAGGCAGGGAAAAAACTATCATACACGGGAGGATTCAATTACAGGAACACCAGCGCTCCAAATAGAAGTGTGTCACAAAACAAACAATACCTCACAATGATGGTGTGCAAAGAACTGAACTAAATAGTGTGTGATAATGACATAAAGGTGTGTGAACAGGTGATCAGTATTCAGGTGATTGGGATCTGGAGAGTGAGCTGCGTTCAGGGGATATAGGTGTTTGAGAGTGTGAGCTGGAAAGTGGGCTGGAAAGTGAGCTGCGTTCAGGGGATCTACGTGTTTGAGAGTGTGAGTTGGAAGCAGACGTCACAGAAGAAATCAGTGTCTAACTGCAAGCGTTGCAAAACAATCACTATCCTGCTATTCGGTGGAGAGTGTGTGCGGTCCAAGTCTGGGTTTAAAGGCCTCTTTTCCAAGCTTAAAATAATAAACATTCACATGCAACACCATGGGCCAGGGAATGTTGAATACATTGGCCATGCTGTCAATCCCGCATGACTTCTTCCGCATTCAAAATAACTGGAAACTCGGAACTGGGAAATGTCAGACTTCAGTGAGTTCAAGACAACTGGGAACTCTGACAAAAACAAGCTCCGACTCGGAAAATACGTTTTGAACGGTCATCCAACTCGGGAACTCTGGCCTTTTTCTAGAGCTCCGACCTGAAGATCACTGACGTCATGATTCAACCTTGTTTTTTTCAGAGTTCCTAGTTCTCTTGAAAGCAACATAAATCCAGAGAATGCCAGACCTTGATGACAAAGTTTTCCCACAAGAAGGAACGCCGGGACACCTTCCTATTCAAGTGAGCACAGCACAACAAGGTCCAAATACTTATTGTATGCTGCTGGGTATGTCAGGAAAATGCCACAGAGATATGTATACTGTAGCTAAGAAAGTAATACTAAGTGTATGTTGTGTAGTAAGCTGTTAGTAGCCCATGTGCCTCACCCTAATAATTTGGTCCATTTCCCCCTCATAACTTAGCCTACTGTTCTGACTTGGTGGTGCACATGTAGCCTATAGCCTGTTTTACAGAAATGTCATCATCATATCTTGTAAGAGCTTTCATTGTCTGCTTATATGCCCCCTTATTTTATCCTACGGTTCTGACATGGTGTACAGGGAGAATACTGTAAGAACGGCCCGTGTTGTTAATTCTGTCGCTATACATTTCAATAGTGCTGAACAAATAGTTATATTGACTAAGTCCATTTTAGCTCGCTCATTAATGTCTTAATTGAAATTACGGATTGCCTCTTATCCACTCATTGTTTCCTTATGCCAAAGTTTGTACATCTCAATTGACAGTAGAAACCACATTTATTTAAGCAAGTCAGCCATATCAGCTATGTTTTTTGAAAAGGCAGTAAATGAGGCTGAATTAACTGTCACCAGTGGTGATTTTAGCAGAATGAACTGCTAAAATCACCACTGGTGGAGCATGTTAAATACACAGCAGAGAGCTGGACTGAATAGAGCTATGTGTGTCAACACTGTCTGTTTCTCTTGGAGGAGTACTATAAGCACTCAAAGGAAGGGGAGAGTGGATTGTCACTCTCCGCAGTCTGGAGAAGGGTGGCCATGGGAAGCAAGTGTGTGTTTTCTGAGAGAGAGAGAGAGAGAGAGAGAGAGAGAGAGAGAGAGAGAGGTGTAGCTGGTAACAGACTAACGTAAAAAGCAGACCCAGTACTATGGGAAGATCTGACCATACGGTAATACACTTTACTGACTCCCTAAAGGCTGTGGCAGCTGTTCACTCCGTTCCATCAATTCCATTCCAGCCTTTACAATGAGCCCATCCTCTTATAGCTCCTCCCACCAGCCTCCTCTGTATTTTACTGATCTCTTTGTAGGTTACCGGTGTTGGTTGTTTAGAGTCCTTACATACCACACCTGACATACCCAGTGGCCACCTCACACCTGCTGGCATGTTATAGCATCCATGCATTACTCCCTATCTCTCTTCCTCCAACTTGTTTTCTCTCTGTCAGTGCTGTCTCACCTGTTGCCTGTGCAGAAGTACAACGCAGTAGTTTGACACTGTTCTGGGGAGTATGTGTGTCTCCTGCCTGGCTCCGAGTCAGTCCAGGTACTGACTGGGGATAGAGGGTCCCTACTGTCACACAGCACAGCCTGTTCCCCCCATGGCCTAATTGGCTCAACCCTGCTTACAGCAACACTGTTAC
Source organism: Hucho hucho (assembly GCA_003317085.1). NCBI lineage: Eukaryota > Metazoa > Chordata > Actinopteri > Salmoniformes > Salmonidae > Hucho > Hucho hucho. The sequence continues at coordinate 211,690 of QNTS01001194.1, forward strand.
TAAGCTACTGCTCTGTGTGTGTGATATGAGATATGTATATTCATGTATCCTCTAGCTATGACACATCTTCTCTGGTTAGAAGTATAAATGTGACGAAGTGTCCAGCAAGTGTCACACACTCACAAGACAGTCCTGTCATTGTGTGTGTATGTGCACATTTGTGTGTGTCCCTGTGTGAGCAGAGACAGAGCTTGAGAATGTTGTTCAGACAAAGTTCATATTGATACTGAACAAAATTATAAATGCAACATGCAACAATTTCATATAAGAAAATATGTCAATTGAAATTATTTCATTAGGCTCTAATCTCAAATCAAATCAAATTGTATTGGTCACATACACATGGTTAGCAGATGTTGTTGCGAATGTAGCGAAATGCAGTATATACAGTACATATGAGATGAGTAATGCGAGATCATTCATTCTTAAAGTGGCGTTATTAAAGTGACTAGTGTTCCATTTATTAAAGTGGCCAATGATATCAAGTCTGTAGGTAGGCAGCCGCCTCTCTGTGCTAGTGGTGGCTGTTTAATAATCTGATGGCCTTGAGATAGAAGCTGTTTTTCAATCTCTCTGTCCCAGCTCTGATGCACCTGTACTGGCCTTCTGGATGGAAGCGGGGTGAACAGGTAGTGGCTCGGGTGGTTATTGTCATTGATTATCTTTTTTGCCTTCCTGTGACATCGGGTGTTTTAGGTGTTCTGGAGGCAGGTAGTTTGCCCCCCGGTGATGCGTTGTGCAGACTGCACCCCCCTCTGGAGAGCTCTGCGGTTGTGGACGGTGCAGTTGCCGTACCAGGCGGTGATACAGCCCGACAGGATGCTCTCAATTGTGCACCTGTAAAAGTTAGTGAGGGTTTTCGGTGACAAGCCACATTTTTTCAGCCTCCTGAGGTTGAAGAGGCGCTGTTGCGTGGACCATTTCAGTTTGTCGGTGAAATGTACACAGAGGAACTTAAAACTTTCCACCTTCTCCACTGCTGTCCCATCGATGTGGATAGGGGGGTGCTCCCTATGCTGTTTTCTGAAGTCCACAATCATCTCTTTTGTCTTGCTGACATTGAGTGAGAGGTTATTTTCCTGACACCACACTCCCTGTAGGCTGTCTCATCGTTGTTGGTAATCAAGCCTAACACTGTAGTGTTGTCTGCGAACTTGTTGAGTTGGAGGTGTGCATGGCCATGCAGTCGTGGGTGAACAGGGAGTACAGGAGAGGGCTGAGAACGCATCCTTGTGGGGCTCCAGCAGAGTGGAGATGTTGTTTCCTACCACCTGGGGGCGGCACGTCAGGAAGTCCAGGACCCAGTTGCACCCAGGGTCTCAAGCTTAATGATACGTTTGGAGGGTACTATGGGGTTCAGCATTCTTACATGGGTATTACTCTTGTCCAGATGGGATAGGACAGTGTGCAGTGTGATGGTGATTGCATCGTCTGTGGACCTATTTGGGTGGTAAGCAAATTGGAGTGGGTCTAGGGTAACAGGTAGGGTGGAGGTGATATGATCCTTGACCAGTCTCTCAAAGCACTTCATGATGACAGAAGTGAGTTCTACGGGGCGATGGTAATTTAGTTCAGTTACCTTAGCTTTCTTGGGAACAGGAACAATGGTGGCCATCTTGAAGCATGTGGGTAAAGCAGACTGGGATAGGGATTGATTGAATATGTCCGTAAACACACCAGCCAGCTGGTCTGCTCATGCTCTGAGGACGCGGCTAGGGATGCCGTCTGGGCCAGCAGCCTTGCGAGGGTTAAAACGTTTAAACGTTTTACTCACGTCGGCCACGGAGAAGGAGAGCCCACAGTCTTTGGTAGCGGGCCGTGTTGGTGGCACTGTATTGTCCTCAAAGCAAAAATAAGTTGTTTAATTTGTCTGGGAGCAAGACATCGATGTCCCCGACAAGGCTGTTTTTCTTTTTGTAATCCGTGATTGTCTGTAGACCCTGCCACATACGTCTCGTGTTTGAGCCGCTGAATTGCGACTCCACTTTGTCTCTATAATGATGCTTTGCTTGTTTGATTGCCTTACGGAGGGAATAACTACACTGTTTGTATTCGGTCATGTTTCCAGTCGCCTTGCCATGATTAAATGCGGTGATGCGTGCTCTCAGTTTTGCGCGAATGCTGCCATCAATCCACGGTTTCTATTTGGGAATGGTTTAATAGTCACAGTGGGTACAACATCTCCTATACACTTCCTTATAAACTTGCTCACCGAGTCAGCGTATACGTCAATGTTATTGTCTGAGGCTACCCGGAACAAATCCCAGTCCACGTGATCGAAGCAATCTTGAAGCGTGGAATCCGATTGGTCAATATGCTGATAGAATTTAGGTAGCCTTGTTCTCAGATTAGCTTTGTTAAATCCCCAGCTACAACAAATGCAGTAAATATATGGTTTCCAGTTTGCATAAAGTCCAGTGAAGTTCCTTGATGGCCGTCTTGGTGTCCGCTTGCGGGGTGATATACACGGCTGTGACGATAACCGAGGAGAGTTCTCTTGGGAGATAACACGGTCGGCATTTGATTGTGAGGAATTCTAGATCAGGTGAACAAAAGGACTTGAGTTCTTGTATGTTGTTAAAATTGCACCATGAGTCGTTAATCATGAAACATACACCCCCAACCTTCTTCTTACCAGAGAGAAGTTTGTTTCTGTCGGCGCGATGCACTGAACATCCCATTGGCTGTACGGAGTCCGACAGCATGTCCCCAGCTAGCCATGTCTCCGTGAAACAAAGTATGTTACAATCCCGGATATCTCTTTGGAAAGCAACTCTTGCCCTAATTTCGTCGACTTTGTTACCTATGGACTGGACATTAGCGAGTAATATACTTGGAAGCGGTAGGTTGTGTGTGCGCATCCGAAGCCTCAATAGAAGACCGCTCCGGCACCCTTTCTTCTGATGGCGTTGTTTTGGGTCGGCCTCTGGAATCAGTTCAAATGCCCTGGGATGTGCAGACAAAGGATCCATAATACGGTGGTTGTAGTGCTGGTTGTGCTGGTAAGTTGACGTCTCTCTGATATCCAATAGTTCATCCCGGCTGTATGTAATAACACTTAAGGTTTTCTGGAATAACTATGTAAGAGATAATACATTAAAATAATATATACTGCACAGTTTCCTAAGGACTTGAAGTGAAGCTGCCATATCTATCGGCCCAATCCTGAACTTCATAAAGTTGAACTATGAACTATGGATATCACATGAATGAGCAGGGGCGCAGCCATGGGTGGGCCTGGCTCCTGAGTGGGTGGGCATATGCCCTCCCAGGCCCATCCATGGCTGCGCCCCTGCTCATTCATGTGATAGCCATAGTTTTTCCCCACAAAAGGGCTTTATTAAAGACATAAATACTCCTCAGCTCACTAACAGGGATGTAAACAAATTTGTGCAAAAACAATTGGAGAAATAATCTTTTTGTGTGTATGAAGGATTTCTGGGGTCTTTTAAATCAGCTCATGACACATGGGACCAAGACTTTACATGATTTATATTTATATTTTTGTTCAGTATATTTATGTTTTTCTCTGCTAAAACATTCCTTTCAAACACTTAGAAGTATCACACAATATTTATAGGCTTATCCATTTCTCCAGCGTCCCACCTACTGGGTCATAACTTTATCTATTTGACTTCATGCCAACAAGACTAAACAACATGTATTTGACTTCATGCCAACAAGACTAAACAACATGTATTTGACTTCATGTCAACAAGACTAAACAACATGTATTTGACTTCATGCCAATAAGACTAAACAACATGTATTTGACTTCATGCCAATAAGACTAAACAACATGTATTTAACTTCATGCCAATAAGACTAAACAACATCTATCTGACTTCATGCCAACAAGACTAAACAACATGTATTTGACTTCATGCCAATAAGACTAAACAACATGTATTTGACTTCATGCCAATAAGACTAAACAACATGTATTTGACTTCATGCCAACAAGACTGAACAACATGTATTTAACTTCATGCCAAACTGCCTAAAAGCTAACCCCTTCAGTCTGCCCCTGCAGGACAGAAATCAGGGCTGCGGCGACACCACTTATACCAGGCAGAATGGTGGGCGATGGCAGAGGTGAAGCGAGAAGTTTCACTCTGGCCAAAATAAGTCCAATGAGTTTCTATGGGCTTATTTTGGACCTAAGCGTGTCATCTGCCTCCCCGCCTTTTGGACAACGACTCCCATTGTTAGGGACATGAACATTTCGTCATATATATAAACAGATCTCTGGAGATTGGCGTTGATTTTGAATGCCATGTTTGTGTGTGTGGGGGTGTTTAATTTCTGTCTTATACACTGATTGAACAGGGTTTAAAGCAGGTGCATAAGGCTCTTGTCAGCACACTTAGAATGTTAAATGTATGGCGGTGACCACTGGTCCTGATGACTCAACAAGATGTCTTAGTTTCCCTTCGAAATTCTACGTATTATGGATGGTCTATTTTTGACGCATTCATTCGTGGTTATAGTGGTTATAGGGTTGAAACCCGAAACAGGTTAACAGTGTAGGCATTCATTCCGAGTGGTTAAAATTAGGGCTTTGGTTTGGGAAGGCTCAGCAACCCAACCGACCTCATACCATCAAGTATAATCAAGTTTTCTCATGTCTCGCCAGAGAATTGTGAACTGCAGTGGTACAGTGGTCTGGTGGACGTACGTAAGCATCGGCCTCTGATTCCAAAGATTGCATATTCGAATCCCATAGAAAGTTGTTTTTGATATTTTAGTTTTAAGCCTATCCCAAACCTTAACCCTAACCTTAAGAATTCGGAGTTAATGACTTAACCCTAATCTTAAAAATTCGGAGTTAATGTCTAAACTTAACCCTAAACACTTCAAAATTGGACATTTGAGAAACATGGATGAACGTCTAATTCAGACGTGAGACTGTGAGAGCTGGTAGCACAAATCAGGGCTACCACTTCTAACCGGCTACCTGTTCTCCCAATCATTACTCCAATCAGCAGCCAAGTAGTGAAGGATTACTCCCACAGTCCCAATTCTACTTCCTGTGTGTGGAGAACTGTTACATTAGTCATCAGCCAGTTTGTTTACAATGTAATCTAGCCTCGCTTCTGGCGTTGCTGTTTGAGCTCAGGCTCCAGACTAGATCAACTCCTCCTAGCTATGCAGGGGGCCTGATTGGAGAACGGTAGGCTATAAGCGTTGATTTAGAATGTGTGTGTGTGTGTGTGTGTGTGTGTGTGTGTGTGTGTGTGTGTGTGTGTGTGTGTGTTAAAGCAGGTGCACAAGCCTCTTGTCAGAACACTTAGAATGTCAAATGTATGGTTCTGATGACTACCCACTTAGAAATGGCCGCTTCCCAGATGTGTTTTTTCTGAGTCTGTGTGCTCTACCATCTGAATCCTACTTTACAACTTTGAGTACGTTTTTCACCCACTTTTTCCTATCTGTCTGGCTTACATTGGATCGTTCCCTGTTTTTGTAGTGTCTGTAGTGTTTTTCTCAGTAATGTTTGTTACCTCTTACGGTAGTAGGCCCGTTGAAGCGTGTGATACATCCTCTTCTGAGTGTGTCCCGCCACGTCCTCACAGGGCTGATTTCCCACAGGGTGCAGGCGTTTGGCGTGTTTACATTTAGTTCCTGTTTCCAACGCTAGATCAAACGCCTCTCTCCTGCGATGCACAATACTCAGCGCTCCAGGGGGAATACGTGATGACCTCGCCTGTTACTCCTAAAAAGAGGAAACACAAACACAAACACCTCAGGACACAGGGGAGATAAGCCACATGTAGGCCAGTGTGTGTGTGCGTGCGCGTGCGCTTGTGTGTGTCTGTGTGCTTGCATACGTACGTGTGCGTGCATGTGTGTGTGCGCATGTGTGTGTGAGTGCATTCATATGTGCATGTGCCCTCTATGGTAGTAGAGGGCAACATGCACAATGGTAATAATGTAAGGAGTTTGTAAATCGATAGTGTCATGTGGTCTTTGGTCTCTCTTGGGTTAGCTGTAGGATAATGGCTCTATAGCTTGCTCATCCGCCTCACTCCATCAGGTTCAAACAGATGGAAATGAACTGGCTCTACAGCCTCTGAAATCAATTCCAGACTATGTAATGTTAAGGCTCCCGTGTCAATCTTGTGGGTGAAAGAGGTGAACCACTTTTTTTATTTTTTTACTTGCAAGTGTTCATTCAAATGCTCTATCCACCTCTTTCACATTTCTCCCAATCTCCTGTCCAGGTGTTTCTCCCCAAACAGTCTCTCTCTCTTTTTCTCTATCTCTGTGTCACGTCCAGGCCTGAGAAGACAGGCTGGCGTGTTTAGTTTTGTTTTGGTGTAGGGTTTTTTCTGTTCTAGGTTATCTGTTTCTATGTTGGGGTAATGGTTCCCAATTAGAGGCAGCTGAGTGTCGTTACCTCTAATTGGGAACCATATATATGTTTGTAGGTTTCACTAGGGGTTTGTGGGTTATTGTTTGTTCATAGCTTGGTTGTCTGTTGTCAGTTACGATCAGCGTTACGATCAGCGTTACGATCAGCGTTACGATCTTCGTTTTCATTTTTGTTGTTTTTGCCCAGTTACGTTCGTAATAAAAATGTATACTGGAAGCATCGCTGCGTCTTGGTCCGTCCCTCACGTAGATCGTGACACTCTGCCTACTCTCCTTCCTCATCTCACCCTCTCTCTCTCCTAGTTTAAACTCTCCCACAGCTCTCTCTCCTCTCTGTCGTTTGATTCCCAGTCCGACAGGTAGACGGTGGTATGCAGGCTAGTTTGGGTATAGGGTGTATGATTAGTCTTGGTGGTTGTGGTGCATGGGGCCAGGCTCTGCCACTTCCTGTCTGTCTGTGGGCCCTCGCTGGGCCCCGGCAGGGCGAGCCACTCAGGTGGAGCGAGGGAGAGACCTGCCGCTGGCTGTCAGTTTGATCGGGCCGCGGGATTGGCTGAGCACTGGTCTGGAAGCATGGATATTGCACAGCAGAGCTCATCTCAAGAGGACTTTAACCTCCAGCATGACAGCTGATAGAAAAGTGTGTGTGTGTGTTTTCGTGTGAGTGCATGTGTTCTCTCTACCTCCCTCTATCTGACAGTCTATGTCTGTTACCTGCTTTTCATCTAATCCCTCCCAATCTCTATCCATCACTCTCTTTCCTCATCTCAGTCTTCTCTACTATATCCACCTTTCATTCTCCTCCTGTCACTCTCTCTCCTGTTCTCCCACTCTCTGCCGTAGAGGTAGAATCCTCTCCCTCTACCACTCATTAGTGGTAAATTCCTGTGGATTTATTTCTCTCCTCCGCTCCGTCATTCCCCTTCTCTGCCACCTGTCTAATTTGAAGTGCAATACTCTCCCTCTGGTGTGAAAATATTGCATCATTCATTGTCTTTCTAATTCCTAAAAAATATCCCTGCTGCAACACTTAAGCTGAAATATGGGGATATTGCCCAAAGTGAATGGCTTGCCCACTCCAAGAGGCATATCAATTTGAGGAATTATTTTTACATTGCCAGGAACACGGGGAGACATTTTCTTAACTCTATTTCTTGAACTGCATTGTTGGTTAAGGGCTTGTAAGTAAGCATTTCACGGTAAGGTCTACACCTGTCGTATTCGGCGTATGTGACAAACACAATTTGATTTTATTTTGATTTGATTTTATATCCACAGATACTGAAAACATCTTGGAGAAATGTATATTTCTCCTATTGCTTGGGTTGGTACCATCTCTGAATGTCTATCCTACCCTTTCAATAATATAGGGGGTCATAGTCAACAACAATCTCTTCGACCCCCACTCCATCCCTGAAAACAGGCAAAATTTTGGTTGCTAGCTCATCTCATTCCTAGGTGATGGGTGTGGTGGCAGCCATTTTTCGCCTGGCTGCCCAGTGCTAAGCTGTTTTTGCGGTGGGTGGGCAGGGATTTATTCAGTTCAAATTGAACCGGTGGATGATTAGATGGCCACATATTGATAAAGCCAGAGTAGTATTTTAGCTGTGGACAGGCAGGATGTGCTGTGTGTCCTGTATCAGGATGGAGACTGTGTCTGACTGGCTGGTACTGTGACTAATGTCTGCTCCTGTACACGTACAGTAGCCTGTATATGGTCTTTCTATAAACTACACTGGAAAACTTGTTACAGCTGTTACAGTTACAAGTCATTGATAATAATCTGCCAATTTTTGTCATGTCATGACATTAAGAAAAATGGGGGAACATACTGTATCTATATTCAATCAAATTCACAAGTTGATTTAAAACCTATGTCTGTGGTTGCTGTCTTGACGGATTTGTCCAAAATCGTGTGACATAAAACATCTGTCCTTGCGTTTATGGCAGTGTAAGTTGTCATTCTATCTTAAGTTAATCATTAATCAGTTCACGTAACGTAGGCGCGGTGAGGCAGGAAACAATAAGTCTGATATGGAAACACAAATAATACTCCCTGATGACAACTAACAGAAGAGTACTATATCAAGGGTGAGTAATCAAGGTAGCAATGAAGTCCAGGCGTGACTGATGATGAGATGCAGGTTTGCGTAATGAGGGTTGCCAGGTGTGTGTAAAGATGGGTTGCCAGGACCGGTGGTCAGTAAACCGGCGAGGGAGTAGACGTGACAGTTAAATTAGACATTGAACGGATCCTGGATCTAGCCGTTTTTTGTATAGAGATCTCAGAAATGCAGTGTAACTACATAACAATTCTTGTCTCCTTATGTTACGGGGTAAAAACTGTTTTCATGGCCACACAAATTCCCTCGAAAATGTATGTGATTGCTAAATCGAATGCTTCTAAATGAAAGAGTCACGTTACCTTGACACTTCGAACCTAAATCGATGCTGTCATTAATGTGGTTCTTCAATAATTTAGCATAATACTTGTTGGATGCCATTTGGTGTTGAGCTGTTTAATTACGCCTTGATGTTTTCAAACATCATCATCTAATCCAGGAAGTACTTTTCTGAATGACAGTCAAGTGATGAACGGCTGTTGGGATAGCCATGCCATGCAGTAACAGCCCAAGTCCTGGAAAAAAGGTCCAGAATATTTACAAATGGCCACTTCCCTATGTGTTTTTTCTGAAAAAAGGTCCAGAATATTTACAAATGGCCACTTCCCAGATGTGTTTTTTCTGAGTCTGTGTGCTCTTCCATCTGAATCCTACTTTACAACTTTGATGAAGTTTTTCACACACTTTTTCCTGTCTGTCTGGCTCACATTGGATCGTTCCCTGTTTTTGTAGTGTCTGTAGTGTTTTTCTCACCTGGGTTGTGCAGTAATGTTTGTTACCTCTTACGGTAGTAGGCCCATTGAAGCTTGTGATACATCCTATTCCGAATGTGTCCCGCCACGTCTTCACAACAGTCAAGTGACGAGCAGCTGTTGTGATAGAGCACGCAATGCAACAACCGCCCAAGTGCTGGAAAGAAAGTGTTCGTGAGAAATTTCTAAAATATTTTGATGTCTCATTCCTTACACCTGTGAAGACATTTGTGCCTGGATCCACATTGGATCTAATATCTCTAGCAAATTGATGTTGATCATTTGTTGTTGTCTGCTTGATTTACAGCAGGGTCTCATAAGATTCAACAGAGAAAGCATCAAGGTAATGAGTTCATCTTTTCGTGTTTTTGTGGCCCGGATTGGACATGGAGTCTACTGTGCGCAATTGTGTAGGATATACTATTGTGCAACACCCAACGATATTCCTATGAATTATTCTGGATATAATGACATCAAATTACATAATGGCTTCTTCACACTATGATCTGGTAATGAAATATCATGACAAATACATTTGGGTTTCCATGTTGTACCTGTAATTTTAAACAATACAAGGGGCGGTTACACCACGTGTGGTTATTATGAGGACAACAACATCTAATGCTGGCTTCAACTTGGCTTTCTTTACAAATACTTCCATTACAAAAGGAACCTGGTTTTTGTTTGCGTTCTCAGTATAAAAACAGCCGTGAGATTCAAATGGTGAGCTTAATGCTACTGCTATTCATGGCTTTATTATGTGTGCCTGCGTGGGCCACATAGGCTTCAGAAAAATCTCCATGCATCCAATTTATTTTATCAGGCAAGTCCACGTTATTTTCACATATTTTAGAGTGTAATAATAATTTGAATATCAAAGAATTGGCAATGTCTAAAAAAAGATTTATTCTTACTGGTAATGGCCTACTATTCATTTTACACAATTTTGCATTATTTTTATGGGGGGGGTCTACAGTATATTGGGCCCTATGTGTACAGTTATATAAATTATACAATTGTATAACATTGAGGTCCTTGAAAATTGAAATTCAGTGTTTGAAAAAGTCCCTGAAATTCCTTGAATTTGACTTGCCAATGTCTGTCTGTATGAGCACTTCTTAAGGGGTGTATACTACTAGGCCTATTTTGTTGTATAGGGTGGAGTTATGGGCCATTTTGCATATACAGTATTTCTCTAAGTAGCCCTACATGTGGAAATGTTGAAAAATCCTTAGATTTTTTTAATGTTTATCCCAATGTCACACATATATACTTATTGAGGGTCATTTTAGATCTGAGGATAGGTAAAAGCAATGTGGTTGAGTAGAATAGCATTTCTGGAAGTGTCTACAGTATGTGGGATTAATTGTGCACTGGATTTCAGGCCTGTATTTTCTACACACACCAGCAGAGCTGTGTTATTGTACGTACAGGGAGGGAGAAATTGTCCACTGCTTGTTCTGTAACCAGATCAATGGAGGGATGTTAAAGTCAGACATAACTAAAGGCTGTATTGATTAGTCATTTGTTCCAAACTAACAGACTGAGCATGTTTTTATCTGCTGTATGATACCCCAGACTCTTATTACTGGCTGTAGACAAAGACCTACTAGGTGTAAGCAATGTAGTTTTGTCCTATATTTTTATATATATATATATATATATATTTTATCCCAGGCCCCGTCCCCGCAGGAGGCCTTTTGCCTTTTGGTAGGTCGTCATTGTAAATAAGAATTTGTTCTTAATTGACTTGCCTAGTTAAATAAAGGTTAAATAAAAAATAAAAAACTAGGCCATTATTTTGGGAAAATCACTGCAGTGAAAAAGTAACATGAGGGAACACAGAGGAACACAGGGGAACATGAGGGAACACAGGGGAACACAGGGGAACATGAGGGAACACAGGGGAACACAGGGGAACATGAGGGAACATGGGGGAACACAGGGGAACACAGGGGAACATGAGGGAACACAGTGGACAATGACAGAACTAACAGCAAGTGTACAACAGACAGAATATCCTTCGGGTGTCTGCATGGTGTTACTCCGTTTCTCATGTTGTTCAATGTTAAAGGTGTGAGGTTTGTATGTGTGTGTCGGGGGAGGTGGGGTGTTAAGTGTGTTATCGTGTGAGATAGTTTTTTCCTACTGTGTACAGGCTCAGGTTTGTACTGAGACAGCTCAGCCTGTTACAGCCATAATAGAGTAACATGTGTATGTAATAAGTGTATTGACTGGTCAGTATGAGCAGCAGGCTGTAGACCAGTGGATATGTGTGATATATAATGGTCCATGTTACATACTGCAAGGTGTTTGTGTTGATGGTTTTATTAGTTTAGGAGATTAGATTAACCAAGTTTATTGACTGGCCCCTGAACACATCATCTTATTGGTATGATCACTCATCTTCAGCATGCTAGCAGGGACGTGTGTGTGTATGGCAGTGCGCGTGCGTGTGGTTGTGCCTACTGTATGTGTATGGGTGTCTGTCTTCATTTTCTGTGTGTACAGTTTAAAATAATTTATGCTGAATTTATGTATGCATGCATTCTATTTCCTGTGTTTTAATGAGTATGTCTGCCATCCTCTCTTACCGATGCTGTGTGTCAGTGTGGTAATGAAGGCTGGTTAGTGTGAGTGTGGGCGTGTGTCAGGGCTAGGTTAACATGGCTATTTCCAGTCCATTCTACAGCGCCTACACACACTGTGCATGCTCACACACTCATACACGGATGCTTGACAGCGTGATCACATGAATGTGGACCCCACACGCAAACGGATAAATGTTCTCCAAGTAATACAGGATCATGTCGTTTATGATTTAACGGATACATTAGTTGCTGTGCTGATTCTGTTTTATAGTTTTATATTAAAGTGGATCTACGGTACTTTAAGGTGCTAATTTTCCTTATGTTTGTCTCTTCTTTTGTTTCTCTCTCTCTCTCTCTCTCTCTCTCTCTCTCTCTCTCTCTCTTGCGCACACACACACACACACACACGCACACACACACACAATATGTGACCGACCGCCTCGATTCGGTCTTGTGTATCAAAATATGAAACGGTGTTTTTTACATCGGATTAAAGTAGAGACTCAGAGCTATAAAATGGTATATCATACATTGCAGTTGAGGAACAATGGGAAAGTAATTCTGCTTTAAAAGTTGATAAACTTTTGAGAAACCCCACTTTTGAGAAAATGGTCCTTGAATATGTTGGTACAGCTACTAGAGAGCTCTTCTTTGTCTACACCCATTCAGCATCGTTCACACCCTCAGACTTAGCCCCACCCATCTCTTTAAGGATTCACATGTGAGGCCATGTGGTAAACACACGCTATATCAAATTAAATCTACGTTTAATTATCACAAGCACAGCATACACAATGTGTAAACGGTACATTGAAGTGGTTACTTACATAGTAGCAATATCAACAACAGAAAGTGCCCAGATAAAAATACTTTATAAATATGTTATCATTATTGTCTAAATTGATGGGTCATGTGAAGAAAATGCTGTAACCACCCCCCAGACACATCTAGCTAAGTGGATGGGTCACTATTGACTAGACATGTACACATGTTCATGAAATACAATAGATGGCAGTAATCCCCACTCAGACACACCTGGCTAATTTGATGGGACATGTAATAGTCCGGGCCAAAGTGGAGTCTTTTGTTTAGACATGTAGGTAGCTAGCTAGCTAGCTAAACAATGAACTGGCATACTCCCAACTCACACTACTACCAATACAAACATTGTCATAGCTGTAGTATGAATCTGCAGGTAGCTAAAGCCAACAAACTAGGTTCAATGTTAGCTAGCATTAGGCTATAACTAGCAATGCAAATGTTTATGTTTCGAATAATATTACCACACAGATCATAAACGAAACGTTAGCCCATCCATTATCTCAACAAATCATTGCTAGCGGGAAGGTTCCTGACTTTTTCCATAGCTAAACCAACTAGGCTCGTAATTTAACAATTCATGGCTGGAATACAAGTTTGTTATTAAGGCACATGGAAGTTCACATGTTCCAGACGGAATTTCTGCCCCCCAAAATTATGTTCACATTCAAATACCGCTCCTGTGAAGTAGTGATGTGCGACATACACCTAGTTTCCTGAAACGAGTCACGGTAGTGAGGTAAACAGGGCAGAAGGCTGATCTCTGTGGAGCCTTTAAAGAAGAAGAGAAAAGTTCATTAATAAACACCTGATATACAGCTGAATGTGGAGAGAAAGGCTTGTTATCTCTGAACTCCACGTTTAGTGTAGAGACCTGAGCAACACACACACACGGCTACAGTAAGATAAAAGGAATAATCCCACCAGGGTTTAAATTCCACTGTAAAATGAGCTAATTAAAATGATGACACACACTGCAGATTATAGGCGTCCACAGAGGCCCCACTACTGTGATGGATCGGTCTACATGAGCCCCATAGAGAATTGGGGAGGAGGGAGGGAGCCCAGTCCTCTCAGGGCAAACAAAACAAAATGTTTTTGATCACATTTTCAGTTAATTACCAGAGAACCCATGCGTTTTATTGATGAGCAGTGTTGGGGTTGCGTTACGTAATCAGATTACTTTTATGAGTAACATGGTAAAGTAACGTGTTACTTTTTCAAATTGGGTAATATTATTACAGTTACTGTGTCTAACAACGCGTGCGTTACTTTCAGAATCAGATCTCTACTGGGCGTGTGTTTCCATGATCCGGTCTTGACCTGTTTCCTCATTTAGTTATCGAGTGAGTGGAGAAAGGCCATTTGGAGAAATGTTATGACAACTGCTGTCCATAGAAACGTATAAAGGGAGCACCTCTGATCTTTGACATTGATCGCTTCTGTGATAGCAGATGCTTCTCTGATAGGGGTGCTTTCCCATCTAGTGGCACCTGTGCCCTCTATACATATCTATGGGTTCACGTTAGTGGTGTGAACGTTTAAATGTTAAAACATTCAAACACAATTGGAATCCTTACGGTTAAGAAAAATCCCTAACATTATTTTTTTGTTTATTTTTTTCCCCCACAAAATCTGAATCATAGTGCAGCTGGCTCGCCTGCTTTTTCTCTTCGCTGATGATGCGAGTGTGTGTTCAGTCTTCAGTCTTAAAGCCATAAGACTGCTAAATACTATAGTTAGTCTGGGTAGCTATTGGTTAACTATTTAACTATCTGTATTGACCCTTTTTGACTCACCACAAACTCCTTAGCTACTGTTTAATATAGAAAATCTGTACAGATCTGTGGCTTACAGTATACTGTTAATGGCTAATTAAGCATCCAATATATAGCTTAGCATTTGTAGACTAGCACAGGAAAGCAGCGCCACAGATGAAAGGAGAAACTCGTGATCAAACCTGAGTTAGTAAGTAGCCTATCTTTGGTAGAGCGTGACAGTCAAACAAATGAGTGAGATTGAGATTTTTTTTCATGAAAGTAACTCAAAGTAATATATAGTGCATTCGGAAAGTATTCAGACCCCTTGATTTTTTCCACATTTTGTTACGTTACAGCCTTATTCTAAAATGGATAAAAAAAGATATATCCTCAGCAATCTACACACAATACCCCATAATGACGAAGCGAAAACAAAAATGTCACCCTGATCTGTTTCACCTGTCCTTGTGCTTGTCTCCAACCTCCCTCCAGGTGTCGCCCATCTTGCCCACTTATCCCCTGGATATTTATACCTGTGTTTTTTGTCTGTCTGTGCCAGTTCGTCTTGTTTGCAAAGTCAACTAGCGTTTTTCTCTCAGCTCCTGTTTTTCCCAGTCTCTCTTTTTCTCATCCTCCTGGGTTTGACCCTTGCCTGTCCTGACTCTGAGCCCGCCTGCCTGACCACTCTGCCTGCCCCTGACCTTGAGCCTGCCTGCCGCCCTGTACCGTTTTGGACTCTGCCCTGGCTATGAACACTTGCCTGTCCCCAACCTGCCTTTTGTCTATCCCTTGGATTATAATAAATACCAGAGCTCAAACACCCTGCCTCCTGTGTCTACATCTGGATCTCGCCTTGTGTCGTGATAGTACGAACTGGCCATAACTGACCCAGCAGACTTGGACCAGCTCCGTCACACTGTCTCCCTGCAGGGAGCTACCATTAAGAGACAGGAAGAGCTACTTCAGAACCTGATGGAGGGGTTCCGATCTCTGGCGGAACGCCACAACCTGGGATTCACGGCGTTGACAGAGCAATTCCATGAATTAACTCGCAAGCAGCACGCCACATCTGAGACCTCCCAGTCACTCAGTAACTTCCCTACTAGTGGTGGGGTGGTTCAGTCTACCCCGACTCCCCGAGAACCCCGCTTACCTCCTCCGGAGAGATATCCTGGCGATCCTGGAACCTGCCGGGCCTTTCTTTCCCAGTGCTCCCTAATTTTTGAGCTACAGCCATCTTCGTTCCCTTCAGATCGATCGCTGATAGCGTATCTAATTAAGCTAATGTCCAGAAGGGCGCTCACCTGGGCGACGGCCGTTTGGGAGCATCAATCCACCGTTTGCCATAACCTGTAAGATTTCATAGCGGGGAGGAAGGTATTCGATTCTTTCGAGTCTGAAACTCCTGTAGTGTGGCAGACTACGCGGTAGAGTTTCACACATTGGCCGCCGAGAGTGCCTGGAATCCGGAGGCTCTATTCGATACCTTCCTTCACGGGCTGTCGGAGGAAGTAAAAGGCGAGCATGCAGCGCGGGAGTTACCATTGGACCTCGATTCCCTCATCGCCCTCACAATTAGGATTGATGGGCGTCTATGAGAACACCGGAGTGAGAGGAGGTCGGGTCTCGGGAACATTCATTCATCCGCTGCTGCCTGCTCACTTCCAAAGGAATCCGGAAGTCCCCGAAGTGTGCACTTCCACCTGAGTTCCCTCGGGAATCATCGGCGATGAGTGAGTCGGTTACCCCTGAGCCTATGCAATAGGGCAGAGCTGGACTATTGCCTAGGGAACGTTCCCATTGCCTCAAAGCAGCGCAGCCTTCCCCGAGACATCCTCCTCAGGGCTTAAGTCAAGCCTCGGATTTCATGGCCAATCCCACAGAGTACCATGACCTCCTGGAGGTCTTCAGCAAGGCACGGGCTACTTCTCTTCCCCCGCATCGTCCCTACGATTGAGCCATTGACCTCCCAGGCACCACACCGCCTCATGGTCGGCTATATTCCCTATCCGGCCCGGAGACCAAGGCCATGGAGGTGTATATGCTGGAGGCATCCGTCCCTCTGCATCCCCTGCCGGCGCAAGGTTTTACTTTGTGGAAAAGAAGGACAAGACCCTGCGTCCGTGCATTGACTACCGGGGCCTTAATGACATAACAATCAAGAATCATTACCCCCTACCACTCCTCTCCACGGCTTTTGAACTTCTCCAAGGGGCTACCATCTTCTCCAAGCTGGACCTTCGGAATGCCTACCACCTGGTTCGGATACGTGAAGGGGATGAGTGGAAGACAGCCTTCAACACTGCCAGTGGACATTATGAGTACCTGGCCTTCCTCCAACAACGTTTCTGGTGGCCCGCAACGGTTCCTGACGCATCTGCCTTTGTCGCCGCTTGCACCGCTTGTGCTCATTCTGACGTTAGTGGATCGGTTTTCCATTTCGTCCCTCTCCCCATACTACCCTCTGCCAAAGAGACGGCCCAGCTCATGGTGCAACACGTCTTCAGGATCCACGGACTCCCGTTGGACATAGTCTCCGACCGGGGTCCTCAGTTCTCGTCTCAGTTCTGGAACCCTTATTGGGTCGTCGGCCAGCCTGTCCTCCGGATTCCATCCCCAATCCAACAGCCAGTCGGAGCGAGCAAACCAAGACCTGGAAACAACCTTAAGATGCCTCATCTCGACTAACCCCACTACCTGGAGCCGTCAACTGGTCTGGGTGGAGTATGCCCGGAGCAGTCTTCCCTGTTCGGCCACGGGACTCTCCCCTTTCAATTGATCCATGGGGTATCATCCTCCACTCTTCCTGGAACAAGAGCAGGAAGTCAACATACCCTCGGCCCAGATGTTCGACCGCCGCTGTCAGCGTACCAGGAGAAGGGCCAGGGCAGCGCATCTCAAGACCAACTCCAGGTATCATCGACAAGCGGACCGCTGCCGGACTCCAGCTCCTCGCTATCACATTGGGCAGAGGGTATGACTATCCACACGGGACCTGCCCCTTCGGATGGAGTCCCACAAACCTTCCTCCCGTTTCATTGGCCCTTTCCCCGAGTCCTTAGTTCCACTGCTGTTCGTCTTTTGTTACCACGTACCCTCCGTATTCACCATACGTTCCATGTGTCTACGATTAAGCCTGTGTCTCACAGCCCTTTGTCTTCTGTTTCCAGGCCCACCCCTCCACCCCGTGTCATCGATGGCCACCCGGCATACACGGTGAGACGCCTCCTGAGTGTTCGACCATGGGGCAGGGGTTTCCAATACCTGGTTGACTGGTAGGATTATGGCCCGAAGGAGAGGTGCTGGGTCCCCGCTAGAGACATCCTGGACCCAGCCCTCATCGTCGACTTCCACCGCCGGCACCCCGGTCAACCAGGTATGCACCCAGGTAGGACACCAGGTGGTGCCCCTGGAGGGGAGGTACTGCCCCCGACCTGCCTTTTGTCTATCCCTTGGATTATAATAAATACCAGCGCTCAAACCATCTGCCTCCTGTGTCTGCATCTGGGTCTCGCCTTGTGTAGTGATAAAAACAGTTTTTGCTTAGTCATTGTGGGGTATTATGTGTAGTTTGATATGGATATTAACAAATATATTTTTTACAATTTAATACATTTTAGAATAAGGCTGTAACGTAACAAAATGTGGAAAAAGTAAAGGGTTCTGAATACTTTCCAAATGCACTGTAACTAGTAAAATATCACGTGTTCCTTTCCACACAAAGTCATATTGTAAAGTAACATGAAATACATGGTCTCCGTCTAACTTTATCCCTCACCCCCATCTCTCGCTATATCTCGCCCTCCTCTGTTCCTCCCTCCCTCCCTCACTCCCTCTCTCCATCACACACACTAGAAACGACAGGAACATTCGTAATTAATCGCCCCCTCTTTCTGTTCTCACAGTTGATTGGACGCCGAGTCCCTTGGTAAGGCGATAGCCGACGCCCACGCTGCACCCGTCAATCTCCAGTGACGTTCCTTTGTCACACGCTCCGCCAGCCACCGCCCACCCGAGCCACACAGCCAATGAAAATACAGCTTACGTGAGATGACAGGTAAGTCCCTCACACACTTTCCCTCACACACATATAATGACACCACACACACAAATACACACACACACAGAACACATCCCACCCACTCTCACACAAATGCATCACTATTGACCACTAACCGTCACCACCCACAGTCACCTGTCTAACATGCACACACACACACACATGCGCACACACACATGCGCACACACACACACATGCGCACACATAACACACACACACACACACTCAAAGCTTCCGTCAGTTACTAGTCAGTTGATCTCCAAGAAACAGACATTTGGGGTTAGTTCTATTCTTTAAAAGGCGGCCATTATGTGCTAATTAGAGGATAAATGCTGGAGATGTTGGCTTTTCTGCTCAGCTCTATTAGCCAGTAGAAAGAGTCTTCTACACCAAGAGGAAACTACGCACTCTGAGAAGAAGAAAGATTTAGCTGGAGGAGTCTGGGAGAAAATAAGCTTTCACTTCCAGCTCTCTCTCTCTCTCTCTCTCTCTGTACTTCAGGAGGAAAGCTATTGTCTTTCAGAGTGGTCTTATCTGAACTGTAACGGCAAGTAATTTAAAGGAAATTAACATTTTGACACTCTCCTCGGGGCAGGGAAAATGCAGAAGCAGAGGATGAGAGGAGGAAAGGGAGAGGGGGAGAGGAGAGGAAAAGGGGGAATTTGCATGTAATTCAGTTTCAGTGAATGAATGGCTGCGTCTTGGTTCAGGGTTAAGTGTGGTTGTGTTAAACCGTCCGGAGCCGTCACATTGACCTTTACCCCCAGCCTTCTATTGGGTGACATCACAATGAACTAAAGACGTTTGACAAACCTGTAGAATTCCACTATAGAACCCTGACTAACTGTCCAATAAAACGGTGAAAGACCATAGCACCTGACTTTAGCTAGTTTGAGGACCATGTCATTATGGTCTGCCCACCTGCTCTGGTCGCTGAATGTGTTGCCGTGGGTTACAGACAAGGGAGTGACGTGTGTGTGTGTGTGTGTGTGTGTGTGTGTGTGTGTGTGTGTGTGTGTGTGTGTGTGTGTGTGTGTGTGTGTGTGTGTGTGTGTGACAGAGCGTGTGTGAGCGGTAGCGGGAGTCTTTTTGGGGATGAGGCGGAGAGGAATGTGAAGAGCTGTCAGGTAGCGATGGCTAGGCAGCTAGGCCGTTCCCGTGGGAACGAATTACATTCCGAGAGGAAGACAAGCATCTCAGTCCTTCTGCTTCTCTCTCTCTCTCTCTCTGCCAGAATGACACCACCTTTAAGTCTTTCTTTCTCTTTCTTACCTTCTACCCTTTTCTTCTATGCAGCTCTCCTTCTTCCCTGTCTTTCACAGTCCACCTCACCCTCCCTCCATACTGTCAATTTCTCTCTCCCTTTCTCTCTCGCTCTCTCTCTCTCTCTCTCTCTCTCGCTCCCTCTCTCTTTCTCTGTCTACCTCACTCTGTCCATTTCCCTCCCTCTTTCTTCCTCTCTCTCTGTCCCCTCTCTATTTACCTTGTTCCTTCTCTCTCCTTCTGTCTTTCTCTCCTTGTCTTTCTATCCCCCCTTCTTTCTATCCCTCCAGGGCCAGGTGGATTAGCGGTGAAAGCTCATTACATGAAATGTAATTACCGCCTGTGTCGATAAGAATCGATCGGCTTGGCCCCGCAGATCACTTCACATGAAGGCCTCTCAAGATAGGCCTCTGCAAAGACCGCGGCTGCCGTGGCACCAGCCCCGGCAATGCTTTATTTCCTGTCTGGTTGCCCTGAGCGATGGAAGATAACATTGACACTGGTGTGTGAAGTGGAGTCAAACCTATAGGAATGCTTTCAGTGTGGCCTCACAGCAGAAATGAGATTCCTTATCAAATCAGCCGGATTAGGGAAAGTGTCTGGGGGAAAAGTCGATCCTCAGGGTCGGGAATGGGAGGGATAAGGTGTGTGTGGGGAGGGGGGTTGGGGGGGTCTGTGTATGTGTGTGTGCAAGCGTGTGTGTGCATGCGCAGACCAGGACAGCTGCTGTCTGTGGGGTTGAGTTTTTGTTGTTGTCTGTTCTTTGTTTAACATGGCTTTAAAATGTCTTCCCTCTTCTCCTTCACTTTACCTCCTCTGATTGAGTCATGCATTGTGTTTTCTCCACTAGTATGTACTACAGTGTATGTGTTGTACAGTCAACAGGGTATGTTTGCGTTCAGAGTGAGTGTCAGTGTTATTGCTTGCAGTAGTACTGTCTGATGCACTGTGCATCGTGATGATAATGATGAACCTGTAAGGGATGGAATAACTCTGAATTTCATCACACACACTTACTCTCAGTCTCCAGCAGCTTTACTGTGTCGGGGGGGGGCAGGTGTGGAGGTGTAAAGACAGGGAGAGAGCGATCGATAGAGCAGTGACAGAGTGTTGTAAACCATGAAAAGAGACAAAAGCCTCCTGGATCAGACTGGGGCTGTTAGCCTGGGAAGAAACAGCCAGTACACACACACACACACACGCTCACACACAGTGTCGCTCACACGCACACACACAGTGCCATACACACATATGCACACACACAGTGTCACACACTCCTCAGCAAACACAGAGACACCCCCCTATACAATGGCAACTCACTGTACATATGAAACATAAACCACTAGACAGATCAAATATATACCGTCCTCATATACAATAGACGATTCCCTTTGAAATATTACTAACTCCAGACACTCATGGCCTGCAGAGAATTTATCACTTAGGTTATTCTTTGATTTTGGCTTTGCCTCAAATGCCCAGTGTTGCTGTCTGTCTGATCACAAATTACTTCAGAGGTCCACCTGAGAATCTGAGTGTGTGTGTGTCTCGTGTCTCTCTTCATTCCATGGTTCTGATAGTTATTTGGAAGGACGTTCTGAATGAACTCTCATCCAACTGACAGCTCCATCCAGTGACACACACAAAAACACACGCACACACACATACACACCCACACACACATACAACGTCCGGCCCGCTTCAGTACAGGAGTGATATAAGCACACACACTCTCTTCTATTAACACACACATGATCATAACAGCCAGCATGCCAATTCAGCTTATTAAACCATCAAGCCTGCACTCATATCAAAGATAATCTAATAATATCATAAACAAATACCCCTAGACCCTGTTCAAGCACAGAGAGAGTACTATTAATACTCATGCAAATAGCAGGCTATTTTCAGACTGTTGTTTTGCTCACAGGGATTTTTTATACATCAGATGACTTCTGAGAAGTGTTAGAAATCATCTTTAATTTTATTGAACAGAGAGATGTGAGAGACAGTCAAAGGAGGAAAGTTTTGGGGATTCTTTTTTAGCTACTTTTTCTTTCCTCTCAGCTACAGGAAATGCAAGGAGACAGGAGGGTAAAGTGAATACATTAGTAGGTTACACAAAGAAATGAGCAGACTTCTAGACACACACAAGCAAGAAAGCATATTTGCACCTGTGTACGTACAAACACACGCATGCACACACGTGCACATACACCCACCCCACAAACTTACATATACACCCCCCCCCTCCCACCCCCTTAAACACTCACCCCCATTCTTCCCTCTCTCCTCTTGTCTTCTCAATCCTCTCCTGGTCCAGTCGTCTCATCCCGGCGCCCCTAAAGGAACAACAACAGGGGAATAGTGAACCTGTCTTCAGGAGTCTATAGAGAAATGTAATAATGTCTATAGGAATAAGACCTGCGCTGGGATGAGGAGGAGAGAGGAGAGGAGGAGAGAGGAGAGGGGGACCAGGGCTAAAGCCCTCCAATTAAGACAGCCTACCGCCTGCACCAGCGTCACCATGGCAACTGTCAGGTAGATTTCCTGGTGGCGTGTGGTGGTGGTGGAGACGGTTGGTTCGGGAGACTGAAAGAGAGAGACTGAGCTCTTATTTCTCTGTATTGCGCTAGGTTTCTGTCTCTGTGTTCTTGTCTCTCACTGGCTTTCCCTCTCTGCCTTGTTGTCACTGGCCCTGTCCCAATATCCATACTTGGATTCTAAACAGTAGTCTGATCATCTAGTAGAATTACCTGCACACTATTGAGGAAGAGAATCATCTTTTCACGCCCACATGTGTTCGACAACAGCTGACAAAAAATGGCGGGGAACAAGAGCGGTTGTTGATGTTAGTTGCATACTGCATATGTTTTTACTAAACAGTACATTCTAAATAGAATGTAGTATGATTAGTACACAGTATGCAGTTTAAGTAGGTGGTAGGCAACACAGATAGAACACTCTCTCTTGTTAATTGTTTTTTCTAATATATTATTTTATACTCACTTTCAATTCTGTCCAGCTTTTGTTCCCTCTTTTCTCACTTTGTCTCCTCTCTCTTCACATCTCTATCTCCCTCCCTCTCTCTGCAGAGCTGACATTCCTGGTGAGACAGGAGGACTGGCATGTAGAAGAGAACACATCTCCCGTGGCTGTGTCTCCACCAGGGTTAGACGAAATACATTTGAGTCATTAGATTTGTCTAAAAGCATTGTTTTCTCTGTGTGTGCGTGTATGCATGTGTGTGCTATGTGTGCTCCTGTGTGAGTGTGCGTGTGTTTCACCATTCTAATCTATATTTAATGCTAGGAAGCAGGGCTTTAAAGAGCACCACAGCTGGCCTGTTTGCTAATTAATGACATTTCCCCTTTAATCACCAATCACCAGTGGAAGCCTGCTCTCTCCTCTCTCTAGTCTTTCTCTCTCCCCTTTGTCTAATATTCTTTCTCTCTATTCATTCCCCTCTCTGTTTTCTCACCCATTCCGTCAGACCTTCTTCTTTCTCTTCTTTCACTTTCTCTCTATTTCTTCCTCTCTATCTCCTTCTCTCTTTTTATTGTCCTCGTCACTCTCTCACTCCTCTCCCCTCCCTCTCTCCCTCCTCTCCCTCTCATTCTCTCTCCTCTTCCACTCATCCCCATTACTCTCTGTCTCTCTTTCACACCAGTCTTCATGAGGCTCCAGACTCTTTGGAATTGGCAGTCTCTCTCAGATCTTAGCTCTGCTGTGTTTCTCCCTGGGGAGAGAGAGAGCTGCGTCTCCATCTGCCTCTCAGATTCATCCTCCTTCCATCCCTCCATCTCGCCATCGCTCCATCCCTCTATCCTCTCCTCTAATCCCCCCACAATCATGATCCGTCACCACATGTCAGATCCTGCTTCTTTTTCGCTCTCCCTCTTTCTGTCTCTCCATTTCTCTCTCTCTCTTCCCCTCTCCCTCACTCACTGTATTTCTCTCACTCTCTATTGTCCCTTGCCGCCCTTAGTCACCCTCTCAATCTCTCCTTCTCTATTTACCCGTCCCTCTCTCCATTTCCCATTTCTCTCTCTCCCCATCCCCTCTCCCTCTCCTTTCCTTTATGAAAAGGATATTGCAGGAGGTCATTTCAGAAATGCAGTGGGCCCCCTCCTCAAGCAATCTCCTCTTACAGTGTGTTCCAGATCCAGCCGTTCAGCTATTCTGCCCTGCAGCGTAGCACTTGTTCAAAGGGTGAATGTTCATGTCATGACTGCAATAGCAAGGGGGCGAGCCCTTTTTCCAAAAGAGTAGCAGGTGCTTTTCGTTAATACCTGTAAGAGTTGACTTAAAGTCGAATAGTTTCTTAGAGAACAACTTGGCTTCAAAGCGAACAGCCTCTTCCACTAAGTCTGCTTCCTACACCTTACTGACAAAATACCCGTTGCTAAGATACCTATGAAAATGCGCGACGCGAACCATGCCTATAGACTATTTTAAGACGCTGACAATACAAAAGTTCACACCATTAAATATCATTTGACTGTGCAATTCATATTGTACACACCGGATGAATATTTTTTTCATGTAGAAGCACTGTAACAAAGTCCCGTTAGGTTAGTAGTCGGTTTGGGAGATATAAGTTGTAGTCTTGGGTTGAGAGGTGGGGAGATCATTTGGCTTCAAATAATTAGCCTCAAAGATGCAGTGACCTGCCTGAAAAAGATCAAGAAAGGCAGCAGACAACTAAAGTTACTGCTATTATCATTACTAGTTATAGTACCTTAGTAGTAGTAGCAGCAGGAATAGCAGTAGTAGTTATATTGGTACTACGCCAATAAAAAGACATTAAGCTTTTGCCTGCTCTGTTTCAGTGTTGTGTTGTCTACACAGAGCGGGGTGATGAATGTGCAGTAGTTCACTGTGTCTAGCCTCGCCACGCGTATTCACCGTGGATCAATACTTGTAATTGTGCGCTTGACTGGTGACGGATATCTGACGAATAGCATGTAGCTCACTCAGCCCGTAGTCTTCTACGTAATTAATGAACCCTGTGGCACTCACAAGCGCCTTCTGTCTGTCTGTGTGTCTGTCTACCTATCCCAATTAGAAAGATAAACAGACCAGCATATTGTTTTTAATAGCAAACCGTTACTATCCCCCTCACCTTCTGTCATTCCCTGTTCTATTACATAGATAGCATTGTGTTGTTTATTTACCTAGCCAACTACTCCTTGGAGAGCAGTAATAGAGCACTTGAACAGAAGGATTGGATGTGCCATACTTCAACCTCCCCGACTAAATCAACCTCTCAAACCCCTGAGCTCTTAGAGGACACACATATCTACACAAGCACACACACATATATCAACACAAGCACACACACACACAGTACAGTAGACTGTTATGTTAAGTTATTAATGTGTTTGAGTATTGGGAGCACTGGGGCACATTTAGTATCCCTCTCACTGTGTTGGTGCTGTACTGTTCTGCCTGGTGTCTGACTCCTAACTGAGATAAAGATTCCTTAACCTTCATAGAGATGCTTTATGTGGTTAATAACTGTGAGACGTCTGAAGAACAGCTTCGTTAGAGGAAGTGTTTTATTGCGATGGAATAGGGCTATGTTATTTTCCTCATTGATGGTTGGTTGAATGACTGTACATGTGCAGCAGAGGTGATTCAGCAAATGTAATAAGTTCACTTGTCTGAGGCCTGAAGAGTCCAGAGTGAAGATTTCAGAGTGAATACCTAGACTTTCGCTTGGTGGGCTAACACAGGCTAGATCCGGTCCGTCACACACATAGTCCTAATTCCATCCATCTCTTTAAAAAGCACCATTGCCAGGTTGTACGTATTTAATCTGTTGAATGTGCACAGACGGTGTAACGGTGGTTTTGGTCTCTAGTACTGCCTGTTCCTCTCCAGCTATATTTACGCTCTCTGTCTCTAAATATAACCAATCAATATCCCTCGACAACAAATGACATATCACATCCCCCTCAAGCTTTTGTCCCTGTCTAAATCCCTCCTCACCACAATTCCATTCCAGGTAGATCGCCAGCCAGACAGACAAGGATCAGAGAACCATAACTACCCCTCTAAACCCTGAGAAAATGTCCTCCTGCCTTTGATCAATGCCACTGCGTTTAAGTATCTGTAAATCAACTATATTGAGATTAAACCTGTCGTTTGAGGTTTATTCTACCCGGTTCCTTCATAGAGATCTAGTGGGTGGTTAAGACCCCTGTGAGCGCTAGTGTGAAGCAGACGAAAGAGAGAGGATGTTTGTAAAAAGGAGCCAACAGGTCTGTGGAACTATAGGGATTAACGTGGTAAAGTGGATTAGGGAATGGTGTTCGGATATTCCTCCCTGGCTCCAGAGAAGGTCTTTAGAAAAGGAGAGGAACATCTGCTGGAGCTCAGCAAGGCGATGAAGGCTCCTGAAAAAGCCAGAAATCAAACGGTGCCGGTACGGACGGACACACACATGCACACACCGGCGATTAGTTAGGAGCTCTTCTTCCTCTCATTATTACCCCTCACATACACATAACACATAGCCTGTGTGTGTGTGTGTGTGTGTGTGTGTGAGTGTGTGTGTGCATGCGTGCTATCAGTCTCTCTATACAAATGTTAGATATATCTGTATTTTAACTGAGAGTTGCATGAGTTGTGAATTAAATCCTGTGTGATTGAAGCCATTGGATTTGAAAGTTGCAGATTCTACAGAATGACATAATTATGCTCTCTCTCTCTCTCTCTCTCTCTCTCTCTCTCTTTTTCTTTTGTATCTTTTCTTTGCCATTTATTTACATCTTCATCAGTTCTCTGACATAACGGGGACATGTGTTTCAAATTAGATTCAATCAAATAAAACAAGTGTTCTGACAGCGTGGTTTGCTTCTGGACAGGTTTAAAAAAAACTGTAAGTACGTCTTCCGAGAATGTCTCTTCCGCTGAACAAATAGTCCAAGAGGAATAGTATTTGCATTTGTGTAAAGAGCTCAGATCCAACAGACAGATGGGAGTTGTTCGCTGATGTTACGAGTTCTAGGCACGTTGTATGAATGTATATGAGAGTGGAAGTACGTGATGCATTGGGAACAGGATGGTCCAACCATATTTATAAAGGTCAACGTGGGTCACGTTTCTAACATTAAAATGCAGGGTCTCACCCTGACCTTTCACCAGTGTGTGTGTGTGTGTGTGTGTGTGTGTGTGTGTGTGTGTGTGTGTGTGTGTGTGTGTGTGTGCGTGCGTGCGTGCGTGCGTGCGTGCGTGCGTGTGTGTGCGCGCGCGTGTGTGTGTCTCAGACTGGCCTTAACTCAAGTTAGGGCATTGTAGTAAATATTAATGGCTACAACACACACAGCCCCATGGGAGAGCAATCTTAAAGGTTCAGGCTGCGGTGCTTTAGGGAGCAATCGCTATGGATTCCCTGAGGCAAATTCAACACATTACACAACTCCGACATAAATGGGTTTTATGGCGTTCCTTATAGTCTCATGAACAGCAACGGTCATTCAATATTCACAGCACCACCATACAACATCATTACACTTTAAAAAGCGTACGTTTTAAGGAACAATTACTACTGCGCCCACCAAATATTATGCTGTTCTGTTTGAATTTGTACATAAAGCATGTTCTTTCTAAGGCGATGTGCTGTGTTGCTGCCATAATAACCATGCAATATGTCTTCACTACAGAGAGTACATTGAATTCTCACTGCTGTACCTTATAGAACAATACATTTTCATAGAGTTCTATGACAATCTCAGTCAGGCACGTGCACTGATAGGGGTCTACCTGTGCCCGAGCACCTGGCTCTTTGCCCTCCCATTCGTCCCTTTTGGGTGGGGGTATAATGTGTACAGTTTTTGTAGTTGATGTTCTGAACCCAGTTGCGAATGTTACCAGATGGTTACTTCAGGCAAAAATGAAAGTAGGGTGGTTGGTCAGTTCAAATCTCATCACTGACAACTTTAGCATTTTAGCTAGCTAGCAACTTTTCAACTACTTATTACTTTTTAGTTACTTTGCAACTACTTAGCATGTTAGCTAACCCTTCCCTTAACCCTAACCTTAGCCTTAACCCTTTTAGCTAACCCTTCCCCTAACCCTTACGTTAACCCTTTAACCTAACTCCTAAACTTAATCTTAACCCTAACCCCTAGCCTAGCTTACTTTAGCCCCCTAGCCATCTAGCTAGAATTCGTAACATATCATGCGTTTTGAAAATGTTTAACATATTGTACGTTTTGCAAATTCGCAACATAATTAACTTTTTTCATTTGAGCACCTGCCCCCTGAAAGGCCCTGATCTCAGTCACATGTCACACTTCTTCTCCATGGTTGTGTGTGGTACCAATGTGTTAATCGAATCAGAGGAGACAGACATGACAGGCTGTTATGAGGTCCATACGTTACAGTAAGACTGGGCTCATGTTACACATTACCATAAGATGTGTTCCCTAGAGCAGTGGCACTGCCAGATGCTCCTCTCCTCTCTAACCATCACTTCCTTTCTGATTCTCTCTTCTCTATACCATCCCTCCAGCCGCACACACAAACACACATGCACACACACACACACACACACACAGTCCAATGTCCATCTCTCCAGGGTCTTCCACATTATTCAGACAGTTCTGGATGACAGCTTGTGTCTCCCCTCTGCAGCTGTGTGGCAAAGGGGAAAGTGTTGAATACACAACCCTGCAAACATGGCAATGTGTGTGTGTGTGTGTGCAGGTGCAGTCTGGCCTTGTCACTAAGCCTACCGTCCCTCTCTCTCTTCATCCCACACTTTCCCCCCTTCCATGGCTTTGTCACGGTCTCTCTCTCTCACTTGAACACTGGGCTAGTGGTGTCTCTCCATCTCTCTCACATGAACACTGGGCTAGTGGTGTCTGTCCATCTCTCTCTTACTTGAACACTGGGCTAGTGGTCTCTCTAGCTCACATGAACACTGGGCTAGTGGTGTCTCTCCATCTCTATCTCACATGAACACTGGGCTAGTGGTGTCTCTCCATCTCTATCTCACATGAACACTGGGCTAGTGGTGTCTCTCCATCTCTCTATCTCACATGAACACTGGGCTAGTGGTGTCTCTCCAGCTCTCTCTCACATGAACACTGGGCTAGTGGTGTCTCTCCATCTCTCTCTCACATGAACACTGGGCTAGTGGTGTCTCTCTATCTCTCTCTCACATGAAAACTGGGCTAGTGGTGTCTCTCTATCTCTCTCTCACATGAAAACTGGGCTAGTGGTTTGTGTGTTGGAGGTGCTTTGTCCTTCCCTGGTGGAACTGGGTGTAATGACATGACTGTCTTTGTGTCAGTAGCATTCACTGCTCTCCTACCACCCTGCCCTCTTTCCCCTTCACTCTCACTCCTTTTTTAATCTACCTTTCTCTCTCCCTCCCTCTCTCTCTCCTCTGTCTGACAGTCTCTACAGGTCTGTTTTTCTTCCCTCTGCCCATCTTGTCACAACGCAGGTGAGACTCTCTCTCTCCATCTCTCACTCCCACTCCTACGTGTCTCGCTCTTCTCCACCTATTCCCTCTCTCTGCATTTTCTGGTAGATTTTCTCTCTATTACTTTTCAGTCTTTTCCTTTCCAAACCTTTACTTTTCTCTCTCTCTCTCTTTAGATTGTTGTCCCTTCTCCTTTCTTCTGTGAGTATGTTTTTTTATTTTCTTCATTTAACCTTTATTTAACTAGGCAAGTCAGTTAAGAACAAATTCTTATTTACAATGACGGCCTACCGGGGAACAGTGGGTTAACTGGCTTGTTTAGGGGCAGAACGACAGACTTTCGGTTACTGGCCCAACACTCTAACCACTAGGCTACCTACCTGTCACTATTCCACTGTGTGTGTCTTAATTGCCGTCAGTGAGTGTGTATATGAGCATTGATGTGTAAAGGTCAGGCTTAGTAAGTCTCATCTCATGAGCAGCCAAGCGGGAGACTGGACTTCCATTATAACATTGTTCAGAGAACTGCCAGTCTGTGTCCCGTCCTCTGCTTCCCTGCTATCAATGAGCCATTAGCTGATCACAAAACAGATCTGCAGCCTTCGTCCTCAATTTCCTATCGATGGTTACGATGGCTATTGCTGTTTGGCTATTACAGTATGTCATCATTTGTCACATTCACTAGTATATTCTTTGATATTCGTTTTTAGAAATGCGTGTGTTTGAATATGAATTTAAAAAAGTAATTTCACCGAAGCAGAAAAATAATGGCCCCCATTATTAGCGGATCCAAAAATAACTCAACAATTTTTATTTTTTTATTTCTTCTTTTACAAAAGTAGAACACAGAGACGCAGTAATTTGGCTTTATGTTTTGCGTACGGCAGGGAGAGAACAGACTGGTATAATATAATCATTGATGAATGACTTGAATGTAGTTAGGGAAGCGTGGCAGAGTTGGAGAGGGGACTGAGATTAACATAGAACAAAGAAAATTGGGTTTGCCATTATTACACAATTCTGACTGCAGAAAGCCCCTAACCATGAGAGACAAATGGGGCTGCAGATTCATAAAAGCTTCATTAACCAGCCAGGTCACTCAAGATTCACTTCGAAATTTGACGTCCATCCATGTCCCGAGGACGTCGGGAGATGCCTTCAAAACCCGCCACTAGGGGCAACGGTGAGTGCTATTACCATCCAGTGGGCTTGGGTTTTGGTAGGGCGTTGTGGACAGAAAGGAGGATAGGCATAAGCCGCAAGCTCCCGTTCCGAGGATCCCGTATTCAATTTATTTTGTTGTTTTAACCCTATCCCAACCCTTAACTCTTAACTTAACCATAATGAGACACAGCAGTGGTGCAAACCCAGATGCAGCTGCTGCAGGAGGAGCAACCCAGGATATCCAAAACACGTCGAAATTTGAAGTTTGGAGCAACTTCGAAGTTTGACGTGTCAAGAAACATGTAAAAACATCCGAATCTGAAGTCAAATTTGTCAGACCATGAGATCTTGTTGCAATTAACACGAGCCAGGGAGAAAGATAGAGAAATAAAGAAATAGAGAGAGAAAGAGAGACAAGGAGAGAGAAAGGGATAGAGATAAAGAGAGAGAGTAGGGGGTGAGAGAGAGATAGAGATAGCAAGAGAGAAAGGAGAAAGAAAAGGAGAAAGGGAGAGAGATATGGAAAACGATCAATGTGCTCGTGTAAACAGCATTTTGAGATTTCTGTCCCAAGTCTGACAGGGTTTTGAAAGGAATGAAGGCGACCTCTATGAACTCAAGTGATTGAAAAGTAACCCATTATGAACTATCACTGCAGAGAAGCCATTTTGGTTGACACAATCGTCACATCACAGTCCTAGTTTCCTTAATGACATCACTCATTCTACCATTTCCACCAATCTCCATCTATTTTAACATATTAGCGTTAGTCATTAGCAATTAGCAGGTGGGTCGGGGAGATCATGGATATCATTGAAAGTCATTCCTGTCACCATTAAGTCATTCCCATAACCATAACACCAGCTACTCACTCTGCTTAACTGACTGGGGACGCATCATCACCATCACCCATTCAGGCAAATGGGCAAATACATCTTAATGTAATGTCATGATGTGATCATCGCAGCACCAGGCCTCAATGGATGAAGCCCCCTGTAGCACAAACCGGATTACCCCAACTCCCTACCGCCCGTCTCTCTCACTCTCAAATGCCACCGCAGGGAAATGGGCGGTCGTCATTTTCATCACACACTGATGGCAATCCACTAATCTCGAGTAAACGACGCCATATGAGTGCCGCCGTTATTAGCATAGCCGCGGTGCACTAAAGGCCACTACGCTAACGGCTAGATTAGTGCATAAGTCACGCACTTATCCCAGGTAGGTGTCACTGCTAGAGGAGAGGAGAGGACATCCGTCGAAGATACGGTCACACGGATGGTGCTAAGTGTCAGGTTTCAGAGAGAGACAGAGAGGCAGTGAGAGAGGAGGGGGAGACAGAGAGAGAAAAAGGGAGGAACAGAGAGGGAGAGGAAGAAAGAGGGGAGAGAGAGAGAGACAGAGACAGAGAGGCAGTGAGGCAGTGAGAGAGAGGGGGGAGACAGAGAGAGAAAAAGGAACAGAGAGGAAGAGGAAAGAAGAGAGAGATGAATGGACCGATCAGGGAATAGAGGATTCTGGGATTGTTTATTGCTGCACTGTAATTAGATAAAGCAACCTACTAACCTCTTTAGGCCTGTCACTTAAGCTCATCCTCAGGAGGACCATCACAGACGGCCTGATTGAGTTTGCAGCCTATTGAAACTTTATCATTTTTTTCGAAGAGTGCTTGAACAAAGAAGGGTTTAAGTGTGATGTTTCAAATGATTTATGAAGGTAGGGAACGTGGTGGTCTGGGGAGATATGTCATCACTAAAGATACACAGTATACTTACAGCAATGAGTTAGGATCACACAGCTATGTCAACATTGGGCCCATACTTGAACCCCTCTCCCTCTCTTTGTCAGTTACACATATCATAGTACTCATTCTGAATTCCTCCCTGTCAGATCTTTCACTTAGGCCTAGATACAATTCTATTTGTATCAAGGAAGAGACGCAATTGAAATATGAAGGCCATGTTCCCACGTTCACAGATTGCATTTCCGGTAAACGCTTCATACGCCGGCTCAATCAGAAATTATCTTTACATTTCAATCACGCTATAACACGGATCTTTCGCGATACGGACTGAATCTAGCCCTGACTCTTTGTCTGTGTCTGTTTACCACTAGTTTACAATATGGACTGAATCTAGCCCTAACTCTTTGTCTGTGTCTGTTTACCTCTAGTTTACAATATGGACTGAATCTAGCCCTAACTCTTTGTCTGTGTCTGTTTACCTCTAGTTTACAATATGGACTGAATCTAGCNGCGTATGAAGCGTTTACCGGAAATTATCTTTACATTTCAATCACGCTATAACACGGATCTTTCGCGATACGGACTGAATCTAGCCCTGACTCTTTGTCTGTGTCTGTTTACCACTAGTTTACAATATGGACTGAATCTAGCCCTAACTCTTTGTCTGTGTCTGTTTACCTCTAGTTTACAATATGGACTGAATCTAGCCCTAACTCTTTGTCTGTGTCTGTTCACCACTAGTTTACAATATGGACTGAATCTAGCCCTAACTCTTTGTCTGTGTCTGTTTACCACTAGTTTACAATATGGACTGAATCTAGCCCTAACTCTTTGTCTGTGTCTGTTTACCACTAGTTTACAATACGGACTGAATCTAGCCCTAACTCTTTGTCTGTGTCTTTGCTCTCTATTTTGTATTTGTCCTCACCTCTTTCTCTCTCTCTCTACTCCACACTTCTCTCTCCATCCCCCCTTCACTGTGAGTAATGTGTCTCTGTAGCCAGGTGCTCAGTGCATTTGGAAGGCTAATTTCTACCTCTGGATTAATTCATCAAAGCTTTGAGAGTTGTCAAGAAGACCCTTCTGAGATCACTGGCCGTCTCCACCAGCTAGTGGGAGGAGGACGAGACTCTCATGACAATATACGAACGCACACACGCACACACACACAAACACACACACTCCGCCATACATCCACACCTCCAGGACCAACACACTTGCTCCATAGCAACAGTGTTGTGATGGCAGCTGACAACATAACAGGCTTTTCATCTAAAGAACTTAATGCACTAATGCACCCTACCTCTCAGATGTCTAAAGCCCTGGACTCTGTAACTCAGAAAGTCACGCATTCAATCACACTTTCATACCGACCTTTTCCTGCAACGCACACACTCACTCACATAGACATTTTGCACACTAAACAGACGTTCATTCAGCCATTCAGCCTCTTAGCTCTGACCTGTGGCAATCCAACTGGGATTTTTCTGAGAAGAGCTTTTTCACATTGGAAATAATGGTTTGAGGAAGCGCAATGGTTAATGCTAAGAAACGTAAAATAAGTTATATTAGCTCAAGTCTATTGCCATCAACATTTTTTATTGTTTATAGGTATAATGATTGTAAGATGTACAAAAACACAAATGACAGCACTAAACGATAATGACAGATGTAATGACCGTAACAGTAAATGTAATTGACAGGCGTCCGTTAATAACTGGAACGTCACAAAGGGACTCGAAGAGACACAAAATATTCCGTATGTAATCACCTCTCGATCTAAGTTACCCACGCACTGTAAATTAATCAGTCTTTCTTTTCAATTTCCTCGCTCATTGCTTGGATGACCATGCTAACATGTTGGCCCCTGTCTTCCCTCGTCTTCCCTGTAGATGAAGTCCTAATTGGGTTTTTCAAGAGGCTCCGGGCTGAGGCAAATCAAAAGGTCCTGATTCCTTTGTCTTCTCCTCGACCTGAGCCACCTGTGAGTATCTCTCGCTCTCTCTCTTCCTCCCTTTGTTTCTTTATAAGTTTCTCTCTCCATCTCCCTTTTTCTCCCCTCTCGCTCCCTCTCAATCTCCCCCCACCCTCTCTCTCTCTGTCGCTCTCTCTATCTCCCTCCATCTCTCCCTCTCTCCGTCTCTCTGTAGAGACCCCATGGTGGTGCTCTAACCCTGGCTGGTATCTGTTCATTACTAAAGGGGAAATGGGGTGTTTGATGCGGCCCCAGACGACACCTCAACCCGCCTATTCCTTCTGCCACTCGCCAGATTTCAAATCAAATTAGCTGACCTGCTCAGACTGAAAGCCCTTAAACCCTCCTCTCTCTCTCGCACACGGACACACACACACACACATACACACACACACACACACACACACACACACACACACACACACACACACACACACACACACACACACAGAGAAATAGAAAGGAAGGCCTGTAGCATGGTGCTCTCATCCAGAATGCTTGTATTTTACGCTCATACACAGGAACCCTACACACAACCCATGAACATTGTTAGTCTTTAGGAAGGTGTGGTTGTAATATAACTATGCTGTTTCCTCTCCTATACAGAAGCACTGGGGTGGTTGGTGTCTTTGTCAGTGCTGCGTTGCTGTAAGGTTAAATATACGTTCACTCAGCATTGTTGGTAGCAAGGTAAACACCATGAGATGGTTAATGAGGAAGTGGCAGAGGCGACACAGGAAGTCACTTAATCCTCTTCCCTGCTTACTGCCCCCTGCCATCACCAATGCCCCTGTACCCCACTGTGTGCAATAATTAGAGTCTCCAGTGCGCCGGTGAAATCTGCCTCCCCTTTCCCTGTGGTGTGTGTTCAGTATGTGGGAGGAGAAGAAACCACACACATTCACACACACACATACTCACACCACACTCACACACGCTGCTCTAATGTTTTGTTATCAAAGTAATTGCACTATGTAGTAACAATATCATTCTACAATCTACATTTTATGCCATTACACTTTTGCCTTTTTAAATAGTATCTTCTATCTGGAGAGCAATTTACCAATAACAGGAGATTTAAATACCCTGATCCATTGTCCTCTTTTAATAAAATGTCATTCTGGGAACCTCTCAAACCCACACACAAGTCATCTACTCTAAAGTGAATTGAGTTCCAGAGTTACTGAGATGGATTTTGGACTATAAAGCACCCTTGCGTAGCCATTACTGTAAAAATAATTGATTGCGTCAACCTGACCTTTCACATGTCCGATCCATATTCCTAAGTGCCCGTGGAGCGATGGGTTTTAACCTGAAAGGAAAGAGTGTAAGGATTTTGTCTGCCTGATATTGAATATCACACTGGTGGTGGTGTTAGGCATGCTGCGCTGCTTTTCACTGAGCTACACAAAAACGCAAATGTCACGTTGTCATACTTCATTGAAACACATACACACACACACACTCAACAACACATCCTGGAGCCCCCAGTCTTGTGTGTTTGTGTGAGTGTCAGAGTGTGGGTTTGTATTCTTGTACAGTGTGTTCCCGAGTTCATGCTTTTTTATCACAAGTACAATTCCTTCAGGTGAGTTGAGAGGTGATAAAGTGAAAAGTGTATCGCCTCTGATGATGTGGTGCAAAACCCCATTAAATTAATCCATTCCATAACCTCCAGCTGTCTGTCTCTATCTCTCTTTTTCCATTTTCTCTTTCTCTTCTCTCTACCAAACACCCACTTTACTCTCTCTCTCTCTCTCTCTCTCTCTCTCTCTCTCACTCTCGCTCTCTCTCTTTTTCTCTCTCCCTTCTCTCTCTCTTTCTCACCTCAGACACCATAGAAATCCCATGGCGACACTCAGAGCAACATAGATTGGATCAGACTCTGTGTGAGCTGTAAGCTCCTCATCCAGGCAGAGAGAATGCATTTCTCCCCTGACAGAGGCACTCTCTTCTCTCTATCTCTCCTTTTGGGAAAGATTACCACACGCCGTCAGAGAGACGAGGGCCAATCTGACTTTAGCATTTGTTTGCCTCGATTGGAACTCTTTTAAAGGACATTCATATTGGTTAGGATGACAACGCTCCGACAACCTGCACAATCCATTCTGTCCACCAGTGTCTCTGTCTGACAGGGGGTTTAATTCATTCTTATGTACTTAGGAATATGTTCCAGCGTAGCGTACCTGGGCTCAGTGTTCTCTCTCGCTATGATTCGTCTTACAGGAAATGGGTACATTGTCACTGGTTTTTATGCAGCGCGGTATTATTCATAACCCCTAGGATGCTTTGTCTAAGCAGGGTATATTAAGACAATGATTGTGTATCATAAATCACTGATACGCATGCAGTTTAAGGGAACATAATTATCCATCTATCACCCATTTAATGATGCAGAACCATAACATACTGTAAATCAAAGTACCACACTTATTTTTCTCCCCTTTTTCTAAATGTTCTCTCCCATTCTCTCTCTCTCTCTCTGTTTTCTCTCTCTCTGCAGGTGTGGATTGTAGTCTAAACGGTATTTTCCAGGGCCTGTGCTTCTCTTTTCTATTCCCTCTCCCTGGCTGAGCTTGTCTTTCATTACGTGGACCTGACACTGTCTGGAGGAACCCACGTCTGTTTGTCACCGTCTAATAGGGCCTTGCAATCTACAAGGTGCACATACACCTCCGAGTCTGTGTCTCTCTCTGGCAGCGGAGGAAGAGACCAATAACGCTGCCTTACTTGCTTCAGTCTGGGGTACAATTTCACTTGGTGTCTACGTCGATGCAAGGGATTGAATCAGACACCTATGGACAAATTCTGCCTATGACTTACTGGACAGAAATTGACCAAAGCGCACTAGGATGCTAGGTTGCTACTGCTAGCCCCTATTACTTACATTAGAAGGTCGACTTCAGGTATGGGTTAATCGGGGTTAATTGTTTCTCTGGTCTGCCTCTCCTGCTACATTCAGTAGTGTTGCCTCGGTGGATTTTCTCTAACACCCATACCACCATCACCTCCGCAGATACTGCAAACGGCTGTTCTGCTGCTCAGAAATTTGATATTGAGTGAGATATTGAGAGACGGGGGAGGATTGTGTTGAGAGAAGGAAAAAAGAAGGACCGAGAGATTGTTCAACCTTCCCAAGTCCCCCCCACCCCCTCCTCCGTACACTCCACTGGCTTCCAGTCGAAGCTCGCAACCCGAGCACTCCGTTCTGCCACCTCTGGTCTCTTGGCCGTCATTTCGTAATTGACTGGGCTGAGCTCCCACTCAGCCCAGTCAAAGCTCTTCTCTGTCCTGGCACCCCAATGGTGGAACCAGCTTCCCACTGAAGCTAGGACAGCAGAGTCCCTACACATCTTCCGAACACATCTGAAACCCTTCCTCTTCAAAGAGTATCTTAAATAAGACATCTCAGGCTTATTCTTATTGAGGACAACACTACTATGACTGTGATATGTGGTTTCTCATCTAGCTATATGTGGCCGTCTTACTTAGCTTGCTTAAGATGAATGCACTAACTGTGAGTCGTTTTGGATAAGAGTGTCTGCTTAATGACAAAAATGTCAAAATATTAAATTGGGAATATAAAAATGCAGCAGAAGAGGGAGATGGATGGAGAAAGAGGATGTCAGAGGGTGGAAGATGGAAAGAAAAAGGGTTGAGAGAGATGAAGAGAATAAAGGAAAAGAATAAATAGCCTGGTCTAAACCCTCTCATTTCTTTCTCTCTGTGTGCCTGTCTGTCAGCACTCTCCAGATCGTCACAATGCCAGGCCTACCCTGCCTGCACCCAGCATAGAGCAGAAATATTTTATGAATCTATCGCTGCCTTAATTTGATCCCCCCCATCTTTAACCCGTGGAGGAAATGAAAGATGGAGAGAATCAGAGGGAGGGAAGGACGAAAGGAATCTGCAGAGGAGGTTTGCACAGGGAGTGGGAGTTGAGAAACCTGCTTCTGTGTGAGGATGATGAAAGGTTAAAAAGTCTGATAGATCTTTCTCTTTTAAATGCACCCGTGTGTGTGTGTGTGGGTGTGTGTGTGTTAGGGTATTGTTCACTTGCTACTAACAAGATGCTTCTTTGAAAGGCACGGAGCATTCCTTCTCTGTGCGCGTCTTTTGAGGGGAGAAGCACAGGGAAATGTCAGCCATTAAAAAGATGCAACCCTGTCACGAGAACGACGCCTAGCGCCGAGAAAAACAACACTCATCCCATAAACAATACACAAGAGCGAAATGGAAAGAGAGAGTTTGCAAAGAGAGAAAATAAAAAAAAAGATAGATGTATAGATTGAGAGAGCGAGATGGTGAGAGAAGCATGGAAGAAAGGAAACGAACAGGGAAACGGATGATAGCAGTATACCAGTGACTCAGCCTGCCAGTCCTGTCACAAAGCCTTTCCTTCTCTATCTCTCCCCCCTCTCTTTCTTATTCTCTCTCTCTTTCTCTCCCTTTTCTATCTCGCTGTCTTTCTCTCTCTCTCCATCTTTTAGGGTGATTGTTTGATCATTCTTCTCTGACGGCGTGAAAGCCCTCCCATCTCCTGCTCCGTAGAGCTGCAGCGTTGTGAAACACATCATTAGGTGCATAGGAACAGGCTCCCGGAGCTCTCCTTTTAATTCACTCCAATTCCATTCAAGACGCTGTGTTGGCATGAATAGTGAGATTGCCAAACCAATTCTTTTTTTGTGTGGTTAAGTACAAATAGTGGTACCATTACAACATAAAATACTTGTAATGTTACTGGTAATACATTTTCCTCTGTGGAATCTCTCTCACTCAGCTGTTGTTTTGTTTATCCTCTATGTTTGCGGCGAAGGTAAATTTCTCTAGAGGCCAGAAATCTCCTAACAATCCTCTTTACTGCTTTGATAGTGGTCTGGGGAAATATCTAAACTATGGAGGGTTGTAATGATGACCTTAATGCTACCAAGGTTCAAAGAAATTAGACCCTTGACAGTTACCACTCACTGATTTCCAATTGTAACTAAGTGTTACTCACAAGGAGCAAAGCTCAGCCTGGAATGGATGGGTGTCACCCTTCTCACTCTCCTTATTCTCTCAGTCTCTCTCCCTCCATTCCCCTCATTCCCCTCCCCTCTTCTCCTCCCTAGATGTCAGCCCTGATTGTTCCGATGTGACAAGAACAGATTTTACCATCCCAGGTCTGAAGAGAAGACATCAGTCAAAGTGAACCCTCTCCCTCCTTCTCTCTCCCTCCTTCCCTCCCCCTCTATCTCTAGATTCTTCTCATCTATTATCTGCCTGTCTGGAAAAGGGACATGTTCTTCCCCTGTTCTCTCTCACGCTTCTCCCTGAACAAGCACAACCAGGGTTTGTCTCTCTCTCTCTCTCTCTCTTCTCTTTCTACCTTTTCTCAATTGCAAGGAGAACGTTCCCAGCGACTGCATGGACTGTGAGAGACAGAGAAAGGGAGGGAGGGAGGGATGGAGGGAGGGTAAAATAAAGAGAAGGAGAAGGATAGAAGGAGAATTCCAGGGGAGATTTTGATTGGCCCACTCCACTCCAGGTATTAATCTGCCTGGAGCTGAAATTACTGGCAGCTGTGTCACAGCCAGACCCATACAGAGAGGGAGCACACACACACACACAAACTCAGAAAAACAAGCAAGCACGCACAGACACATACACACACAAACACACACACACATGCACTCTCGCACACAGAAATGCATAGAGAGAAATACACACACAGAAATACACATGTTGTAGACAAATACCAACATTAAGAACAAAATAAGTGTTGTTTTATGCACAGTAGGTGTGTGTAATTCTAAACTCTCTATCAGGAGCAGCAGAGGGGTTTAGTGGTGTAGTGCTGGTTACCCCTCCGGTGAGGAAAAATGTAAATTAAAGAACCAAGATTTAGAACGGGACAAACTCCCATGTTATGATTATATACTGTACAGTGGGGCAAAAAAGTATTTAGTCAGCCACCAATTGTAAAAGTTCTCTCACTTAAAAAGATGAGAGAGGCCTGTAATTTTCATCATAGGTACACTTCAACTATGACAGACAAAATGAGGAAAAAAAATCCAGAAAATCACATTGTAGGATTTTTAATGAATTTATTTGCAAATTATGGTGGAAAATAAGTATTTGGTCA
>QNTS01001194.1:252625-278828 GCA_003317085.1 Hucho hucho
TGACCAAATACTTATTTTCCACCATAATTTGCAAATAAATAAATAAAAAATCCTACAATGTGATTTTCTGGATTTCTTTTTCTCATTTCGTCTGTCATAGTTGAAGTGTACCTATGATGAAAATTACAGGCCTCTCTCATCTTTTTAAGTTGGAGAACTTGCACAATTGGTGGCTGACTAAATACTTTTTTGCCCCACTGTATATATATAAATATATATATATATTCAATGAACAACAAAGATCGTCAAAAATCACCAATAGATTCAAAGCCAGTCACCTACCATTCTCTCTCTCTCCCTCTCTCTCTCTTTCTCCCTATCTCTTCCCATCTCTCTCTCCCTCTCTCTCTTTCTCCCTATCTCTTCCCAAGTCTCTCACTCTCACTCTTTCTCCCTATCTCTTCCCATCTCTCTCCCTCTCGCTCTCTCTCTCTCTCTCTCTCTCTCTCCCTATATCTTCCCATCTCCCTCTCTCGCTCTCTCGCTCTCTCTCTCTCACTCTCTCTTTCTCCCTATGTCTTCCCAGCTCTCTCCCTCTCGTTCTCGCTCTCTCTCTCTCTCTTTCTCCCTATCTCTCTCCGTCTCACTCTCTCTCTCTCTCTTTCTCCCTATCTCTTCCCATCTCTCTCACTCTCTCTCTCTCCCTCTCACTCTCCCTCTCTCTCCCTCTCTCTCCCTGTCTCTCCCTCTCACTCTCCTTCTCGCCCTCTCTATCTATCTCTCTCTCTCTCGCTCTCTCTCTTTCTCCCCATCTCTCTTTCTCCCCCTTTTTCTCTCTCTCTCTCTCTCTCTCTCTCTCTCTCTCTCTCTCTCTCGCTCTCTCTCTCTCTCCCTCCATCTCTCGTTGAGTAGATGTCATGGCTTCTAGCTATAGCCTGAGGCTACATGCTGTTTCTGATTACTACACTCCTGGACTAACAGAACATTCGAAGTGGCCCTCCTCAGGGATTGTGTGTGTGCGTTTGTGTGAATGTGTAGCAGGCTTAATATATGCACAGATCACTGGTGACTGATTGTCTGGAGAGCATCTCGTGTTTAAGTGTGTATGTGTGTGTCATAGAGATGTTATAACAGTCACAAACATCGTCCATATGATGTAACCTCAATGTTGCTGAAGTGTTTCCTTGACCCATGCAGAGTTCCATATGTAGGACCCAAATAATGTATCGCTCTCTCCCTCTCTCCTTATCTCTCTCTCTCCCTCCCTCCCTCCCTACCTCTGGGTTAGGAGTTGAACAGAAGCTGGACATACAAAACCATGACCCCAATAATAGTAGATCAACACTGGGATATTGTCCCTCCATCAGGTCCTAATGGCCTGATACTCAGGGCTCTATTGTCCCTCCATCAGGTCCTAATGGTCTGGTACTCAGGACTCTATTGTTCCTCCATCAGGTCCTAATGACCTGGTACTCAGGGCTCTATTGTTCCTCCATCAGGTCCTAATGGCCTGGTACTCAGAACTCTATTAATCCTCCATCAGGTCCTAATGGCCTGGTACTCAGGACTTTATTGTTCCTCCGGTCAGGTCCTAATTGTCTGGTACTCAGGACTCTATTGTTCCTCCGTCATGTCCTAATAGTCTGGTACTCAGGACTCTATTGTTCCTCCATCAGGTCTTAATGGTCTGGTAGTCAGGACTCTATTGGCCCTCCATCAGGTCTTAATGGTCTGGTACTCAGGGCTCTATTGTCCCTCCATCAGGTCCTAATGGTCTGGTACTCAGGGCTCTATTGTCCCTCCATCAGGTCCTAATGTAACGGCCTGGTACTCAGGGCTCTATTGTCCCTCCATCAGGTCTTAATGGTCTGGTAGTCAGGACTCTATTGGCCCTCCATCAGGTCTTAATGGTCTGGTACTCAAGGCTCTATTGTCCCTCCATCAGGTCCTAATGGTCTGGTACTCAGGACTCTATTGTTCCTCTAACCACACTGACATCAATGCAAATGCAATAGAAAATCAAATCAAACACTCATCATCAAAACAGAATGTGCTTCTAAAACTCAGAATGTGCTTCTAAAATTTGAAGAAAGAATTTCAACAACAGGTTGGTTGTGGATGTTGTTTCAAAGCCTAACACAACGACTTGGACAAAGCTTTCTAAGGTGATTATTCATTCAAAACACCAATACACATTAGAGCATATGCACAGGCTAATTATGCCAAGCACAACATTTTTTTATGATTGAGCCTTTATAGAATGCATAGACTACCGCATATTAAACATGGCAGAAAAACATAAAACGAAACTGATTTAAGATGTCTTTGGTACATAACTGGTCTAGCCTATACTCCAAAATTAAACACATTTGAGTGTGGACTGTATTATTATGCATACTGAATGAACTGGTTACCTTATGCTACGCTCC
This sequence comes from Hucho hucho, assembly GCA_003317085.1. NCBI lineage: Eukaryota > Metazoa > Chordata > Actinopteri > Salmoniformes > Salmonidae > Hucho > Hucho hucho. The sequence goes on from QNTS01001194.1 coordinate 254,995, forward strand.
AAACTTTCTATCCATGAGTCTGGGAGAGAAAGTATAGCCAGCGATGCTGTTGGTTCATTGATTGTGCAGGGGGCCTTACAGTTGTAGTGAATTTGGATATGATTTTGAATAGCCTAGTAATAAGGAATGTTTTCATAATAATAAGGAATATTTTCATAATTAATAGGCTGACACGTTACCTTTCGCTACAGAATATCTCACCACCATGCATTTCCATCTCCTCTCTCTCCTTTATTCCTTTCTTAAGCGCACAGGGGGGCTGTCAACAGTTTAGTGACATATGTTTTAGTTGGGAAAATTAAGCAATGGGTAATGGAAGGAACAGGGTCAGAGAGCCCATGGCATACAGAGTTTGGGAGGAATATCACCAGTCGGGCCATTCTAAATCGAAAACTAATTTGACATATTAGTAGGTGAAAATATGATCACTTTGCAGCCCGAGGCATGGAATGGAGCGAGGGGTTTCTTTCCTCGACTTTCTCAGCTCCTCAGTAGCCTAAAGTCACATCATAACAGTCCATATATGTGTTGATTTCTAAGGCATTCTAAGGTTTGTATCATTCACTAACTACATTTGCAAAGTAACTCTAAATCTAGCGTATAGGACCTGTTTCAAATGATCACTTTTACGCTCTACATAGCCACTTCATATGCACACTAGCTCCGGAATGGGAAAAATATTCTTGCGATTTTATTCAGCGAAGTTCAATTATATTCTTCTTACAATAAAATCATATAATATAAAATAATGGCAAGTGACTTATAAGCATATCTTGTCAGCTAAATGAACAAGCCTACAGCCTATGGCATGGAGCATAGCCAGATAACATACAGTAGGCCAACTCATATTCTGTTGTCTAAAATACATTTTATTCATATCATAATGTTCTTTAGACCTGACTCAAATAAATAATGGGTTTATTGTGATGTGTATATTAAATTAATTTATCAGACTTTTTAAATGTAGATGTTCCAAAAGTACACATCAGCTGCTTGAATTCAGCTTGTATGCATGGAGGCCTGGAGATGCTAAACTTGTTTTTTCTTAATTACCTTGAGACCGGGCACTTTTGCATGACAATAACCAGCTGACAAAATGTTATGACCGCCACAGCACTACCCCTTCCTAAGCCTTAATTAACAGTTGATAGTAGGAGACTACCCTCTTATGAGAAACCAACACCTACCTCACTGTGTTACCTCTCAGCTATATTTACTTTCATATCCTCATTGTTAACTCAAATGGAGACCAATAACCTTTTTCATGTTTCTGAACCAAACCGAGCCCAGCAAGCCAAGCTGTACTGGCATGTCACGCCTCCACCATAGAAGCTGGAACCGTGCTGAAAAGGACTATGTGAAACGAATTCTGGGACCCAGCACAGTTGGCCCTATAGAGTGGATCAGGTAGAAGGGCATGTACAGTAATGTATCTCTGACTGAGCCTGAGTGGTGAGGAAGACTAGTAGAGAAACACTAGACAGGCTGTGGTGTATTATTGTCATGTTGTTGCAGTCATGTGAGCATGTTGCTAGTGTGAAGTTGTTACACACATACTTCAGTTTTTTTCCTCAGGTGTAAAAACACACACACACACAGGTGTGTAATCACATATGTTTGCGGTGTGTTTATTATCTGACGGTGCTGAAGTCATGCTGTGAGGGTGTGTTTCTGGGGAAGATTGTGAACGATGCACCTGTCTGCTCCTGATTGTCGGGGATGTTTTTAGTTGAAGATGCAGATCTCCTGCGTCTCTCTGGCACACGCTTGCGCACGCACGTACACGCACACACACCAGAGACCAGACACCCATAATCAAAAACACTAAACTGTCTGAGATGGCAGATGAATTCATGCTAATCGCGTATGCTAATTTAGTTTAGAGAATTCCAGCGACTGTAGTGGTTTTCTGTCTTTAGAGGTTTTTGTCTCCCAAAATGTAAATTGGAAAAGATTACCAATTGAAATGCTGCAATCTGTTTTATTAAATAATTTATGTACCTTATAATATTTATCAGATTAGTTGAGGCCCTCTAAAAAATCTTAAATTTTTTATAAAACATTTTGCTAAATTGTTCCTCTGTGACTTTGCATGACGAGTGGAAGGTGGGGTTTTGAAGACATTAGGAGTAAAAATATTTCTACAAACACACATACACGGGAGGTTATGCCATCAGCGGAGAACATTTGGTTATTTTCCCCATTCTGCACCAAATGTACGTCTGAGCGTTGTGGGACATAGACGTGAAGAACAGACACTTTCCCATTGTGGAATGTGTCATCAGTTAACAGAGGGGTCAAACTGTAACTCAAAATCATAGTCTGACCTTTAACTCTGTGTCTGATAACCCTTTGCAGAGCTCTGGTATTGACACTGGGGTTATTGGTTCAGCTAATTTCTATTTACATAGAGATATGAATATCCCAATCATCTGCCTTCATGACATTTCAATCTCTCCTTTTTCTCTGTCCTTCTCTCTCTCAATCGTTCTTTTCTTTCAGGGGAACGGAATTATAGAGAGTTGCGCTTGTGATTAAGTATTCATGGTTAAAGTATCGCTGCATGGGCAGCTCTTGGGAGGAGGAGAGAGGAAGAGAAGAGCAAACATTAATATGAGCTTAATAACTTCTCCATTTTCTCTACCGCCTCACTTTTTCACTTTCTCCTACGCTCCTCTCTCTCCTCCCTGTTCTCTTCTCGTCCTCTCCTCTTGTCTCAATCTAACACCATGTCTCTGTCTTGCAGGCAGCTGTGTGCGCGTGCATGTGTGTGTGTCTGTGCGTGTGTTCCCGTCTGAGTCAGTATGTTCCAGTGTGAAATGTCAGTCTCATTTTGCTGTTATTACTTGAGGGACAGACGTCAGTGTTCCCTTACCTACCCACTGTACTGAACAGTTCTTTCACTGTGTACCCTCGCTCCATGGGGAGCGACACTTTATGTTATGAATACAAAGAAAGTACCTTATCTGCTTCTTTATAATTGCACTACAATTGGGTGTTTATAAATGTTTTGGGGCGGTATAACTTTCTTTACACAAGGCAGAGCAGGTCATGTCATAGTGTGATCGATTGATTGTGATGGATTGTCCTGTGTGACTGTGGGTCTGGGTAAGGATCCCCTTCACACTTCTAGTGCTGTTGACCACTTAATTTCTTCATCAAAGACCTTTGCAAAAATACAACACTGACTCAAACAACAGCTGTGAAAATAATTGTTGTACTCTGCATGTGTGCATGCCGGTATGTGTTTGAGTCCATACTAAAACAGACTCAGTTAACCACAAGTCCTAAAAATATGCTATTTTCAATTGTGGAAATGCAACCCTGCTTTCTCCTTTAGGTGGTCACCCCAAAGTCTCCTTCACACCTGATACTTATGGTGTCTTATGGTGTTTTGGAATGGGTGGCTAGTAATAAACTGGTCCTGAACATCTCTAAAACTAAGAGCATTGTATTTGGTACAACTCATTCCCTAAGTTCTAGACCTCAGCTGAATATGGTAATGAACCGTGTTGCTGTTGAAGAAGTTGTGGAGTAAATTACTTGGTGTTACCTTAGATTGTAAACTGTCATGGTCAAAATATATAGATTCAATGGTTGTAAAAATGGGGAAATGTCAGTCCGTGATAAAGAGATGCTCTGCTTCCTTTTTGACACCACACTCCACAAAGCAAGTCCCGCAGGCTGTAGTTTTATCTTATCTGGATTATTGCCCAGTCACTTGCGGCAAAGAAGGACCTAGAAAAACTGCAGCTGACCCAGAACAGAGCAGCACGTCTTGCTCTTCACTGTAATCAGAGGGTTAATATCAATACTATGCATGCTAGTCTCTCTTGGCTAAAGGTAGACTGACTGCATCACTTCCTGTTTTTATAAGAAACAATGTGTTGGAAATTCCAAATTGTTTGCATAGACAACTTACACACAGCACTGACACACACACTTAATCCACCACACATACCACCAGGGGTCTTTTCACAGTCCCCAGGTCCAGAAGAAATTCAAGGAAACATAAGGTATTATACAGAGCCATGATTGCATGGAACTCCCTTCCATCACATACAGTGCATTAGGAAAGTATTCAGACACCTTGACTTTTTCCACATTTTGTTACGTTACAGCCTTATTCTAAAATTGATTGAATTGTTTGTTTTTCTCATCAATCTACACACAATACCCCATAACGACAAAGCAGAAACAGTTTTTTTTGTATAAAAAAATAAAACAGAAATATCCCATTTACATAAGTATTCAGACCCTTTACTCAGTAATTTGTTGAAGCACCTTTGGCAGCGATTACAGCCTTGAGTCTTCCTGGGTATGACGCTAGAAGCTTACACCTGTATTTGGGGAGTATACATAGCAGAAGCCTCCCACCTCTAAAAATCAATTTTCCTTAATTAGTCTGCTGTGGTATGTGTATCTATTTGTTGGCTCAAAAGAGACCAATGCTTTTCTCTTCTATTATGTATTATCCCAGTCTTCTCTAAGTTCTACTCTCTTCATGTCTGGTCCCTCGCTGCAACAGCTGTGGCTGTTTGTGAATATGTTAGGATGCCAATGAGGCTGTGGTGCATGTATGTTGGCTGTGCAGACCCTTGCAGGGCATGTGTAGGAGTAAATTCCTGCCACAGCCCTGCACCCCTGCAAGGCATCAGACACACTGTACCATGTGTTTCTCAACACACATCTAGATTCAGGTGAGGAGGTCGCTTTCATATCCCTGACGCTCCTATCGTTCGCGCTGCGAGGGGCGTTGAGGCGGGGAGGGGTCGCAAAAAGAACCCTGTGCTCAGTGAAAGAGAAACGACTCTTCATTTTGCCTTGTTGTGCAACGATGCATATTTCTCCCCTGCGAGGGACACGCGCTGCCCTGTAGTGTCCTCGCAATGATTGATAAACACAGAGCCAGGGAGAGAGGGAACGGCAAGCAAGAGTGAGAGAGGCAAAGAGAGAGAGAATCATGCATAAAAGATGAGTGCAGTTTATTGTGTTTTCCTGGGGGCCAAGAGAGCGAGAGTTATGGATTTATGTGGCGTGTGATTGGATGAGAGCGGGAACCCCTGGGACTGACAGCGGGGGGTGTTGGCGAGGGGCGGAGGGGTGCGGAGGGGGGCAACAGGGGTACAGTGTTGTCCAACAACCACTCATGTCAGACAGGGTTTCATTGTGGTCGGTGACAATTCCACTAGTTGTGAAACGGTGCTAGGGCCTGAAGGTTTGGGCTGTGGTACTTCCAGCTTATAGAGCACAGCTACATTACCTCCACCTTACTCTGGCATCTCTCCTTGTTATTGAACCTCTCTGGTTGTCTCAGTCTAAAGGATAAAGTAGAGAGGATACTCCAGACCTTTGAATGATAATCAAATCTGATTTATTTCTCTCATAAAATTCCCTTGATAAACCAGCTACTGCATTTTATCCTCACCCAACTTTGAGTTTGTGACTAAAGAAATAAGGTTTCATTAAACCGTCATTATATTTCCAATAGGTAAATATGGTTATGGCAAGGCTCCCTCTGCCTAAAGCGTTAAGGGCTTTATTATAGTTTTAAGTCTTGATTATGGACAGGTTAGATGTGATTGTGCTGTCTATTCGTCCCCATCCATCAGTGTGAATGTTATTGATCACTGCTTCTATACTGCAGGGAGAATATACCTTGTACCTTATGGATTGACTTTGATTCCTCTGTTTCTTCTCTTCTCCTTTTCTACTAATTGGCCCATCCTTCTTTGACAGGATTGACTTTAATGCCTGATATTACCGAGCTCTATTTATCCCCCAGAGGAAAAAACAAATTAAAGGGGTTGTGGGAGAGAGATTTTTTTTTCTCTTCTCCGCTGACATAATTCTCATAAACCTTTTTCCTCATTGCTCGTAAATTCCGAGGAGGAATCATTACTTTCTCATAAACGTGATAATATTACCCCTCGTCGGCACGGTAATGCTGTAAATCGGTTTATGAGCCAGGCTGTCTGTTATGAAGGATCATGTGACTGTGTCGTCATTGGGCGATAGGCGGCGAGGTAATGTGTCATTGAACAGAGACGTATTGATCTCTTATTTGACTTAAGGGAAGTGCTCACTGTCTCTCAGCCATTTCCACCTGTGTCTCCCACACATCAAATCTCCCTATGGAAAGACATCAAATCTCCCTATGGAAAGACGGGGGTTGCTTTAAAACCATTGGTTTTACTCGCTGTCCATGTATCTGTGTTATGGCTTGGCTGACATATAAACAGAGATGCATCACTTGGCTGTGAATGACCTTTGACCCCAGCCCTATATTGACCCGGCCGTCTCTTACAATGGGTTTTTGTTCTGCTTGAGTTATTAGAGTGTGCAGCGGGGTTGTATTTAAAGGGATTATGGAGTGGTTATGGAGACAGACTGCCTGCTAGCTAGATTGTTGTGTGGCTTAATCCGTAGAGGAGAGTTGTGGATGTCACTGCGAAGGACAGCCGTGTTTATTCATTAGGGGAATTTTAGATGCTTTCGTTCAAATGTCATTGTCCAACGCGATCTTTAGAAGGCACAACATTTGGATTCACATACGCTCATACACCAGCCAGGTCACACCAGATCTATTGCAGTATTAGACGTTTGTCCAGGTTCCCAGGACGTCGGGAGATGCCTTCAATACCGTCCAATAGGGGCAACGTGAGCACCTATTACCAGTTGTGGATGGGGATAAAGGAAGGGCTTAAACTGTGAGCTACGGCTGAGAGGATCTCGGTTTCAATCCCCTCAATCCCAAAAACACTTGTTTTTATTTTTTATGTTTTAACCCTATCCCCAACTTTAACCCTAGCCTGAACAGAACCCCCCCCCCCCCCCCCCCNATCTTTCTGTCCTGGGCTATTTTATACCTTTCAGATGAGGTCTAGTCTGGTCTGGAGCTTAGCTTCAACAGCTTCAAAAGATGCTGTTGGTGAAACGTATTTCCCCTGTGAAAAGTGACTATACCAGTCTGGCTGTGTGTCCATCTGTCTGTCTGTCCCAAAGTTGATATTCCTCCCTGGTTGTTGGTGAACATTTGGACCGGTTGTCGCGCAGATGCTCCGGGGTGCTATGTCCCTTTGTCTGGTTACCCCTGGAGACAGAGCGGCCCTGGCAACTGCCTCCGTGCCACTTTGGAGGGGAGGACAGAGAGGAGGAAGACGGGGAGTGGAAGAAGAAAGGGATGGGGAGAAGGAGAGATGGGAGGCATTGGTTATTTTCAGCAGGTGTGTAATGAAATTATTTTCCCAAAGGTTAGAGAAACACAGATGGTGAATCTCCCATGCTAACAAAGAGACCAAAGAGAATAGAAATGAATGAAGTAGTTTGTACATTTCTGCCTGTGGAGAGATGCGGAAATGAGAAAAGTATAAGAGAGATTGTTATTAAAGCGATAGAGACAGAAAATAGAGAAGTATGATGGACTCACTCTGTGTGTGCGTGTGTGTGTGCATGTGCGCAATGTGTGTGTGTGTTTGTGTGAACTGTGTGTGTGCGTCTCCCCCCACTCCCTGCAGGGACTCTGTGTATGATCACTTTAACTCCTTCAGTGAGTGATTCTGGTGTCCACTCCACTCAGTAGCTCATCTCTGCCCTGCCTGCCTGCCTGCCTGCCTGCCTGCCTGCCTGCCTCCCTCCCTCCCTCCCTCCCTCCCTCCCTCCCTCCCTGCCTTCCTGCCTTCCTGCCTGCCTGCCTGCCTCCCTGCCTGCCTCCCTGCCTGCCTCCCTGCCTCCTTCCCTGCATCCCTCCCTGCCTGCCTCTCTCCCTGCTTCCCTGCCTAGCCCTGTGCATCCTTCATACATATATACATGTGATCCATATGCATGTCCACACATCATTATTCATTTGGGCCCCTTGTTCAGTGGTTGGTATTCATGGGGTGCTGTAGCATAGATACAGATGGGAAACAGAAACAGGACTGTATTATTCACTCAGTCTACTCTGTCCTGGGCTTCTGGAGATCTTTGTGTTATTACCCTGAAGGCGATGTCTCAAGGAGTTGCAAAAAGGTGTTCATTAGGGCAAGAACAAATTGAAATTAGAGCTACTATAAAATGTGTATTCCAACACATTTGAATAAATATGAGTGGCCAGATAATGTGTTTGTTTCTTTGTTGCATAATTAGTGATAGGCCTACACGTGACAGCCCTGCTGTGTACTGTATAGACTACACTATGTGAGTTTTTCTGCGTGTCCTCTACTACGTATGCATGGATCCATGTTTTTGTAAGTGAATCTCAATCTTCTGAGTACGTTCTCCAGATAAGAACACACAGAATTCTGTTATTTGCCTGCATGCATGCGTGTGTACTATATGGGCCTCCCCATCAGTTTTAGCATGTGTACGTGGCATGACGGCACTTCAGGCTGCGGGGGTGGCGTTAGCGGAGCTTCTTCTGATTGGCTGTGGATGCGCTGCGTTACACGCGTGCAGTAGCTCCGTAGAACTTGGGCCTGTCATTTCCCTGAGAAGGTTGTGGTATGTTCTGCTCCCCGTAACGGAGTGTGCCCGTCTTTTCATTACCGTCTCTTTTAAACGGCACAGCGGCGTAGCAACACGTGACAGTGATCAATTTGAATGTCATTATCGGGGGTGCATTCAGGGGCATCCTTCATTCTCTCTACTCCCTAACACCGTGCCTGTGGTAATTGAATCAAGGGAACAGGGCGGCGTTCTAGAGACTCCTGGTCAAGAAAACAAAAAGTCTATTAACATTTCCCAATGAGATTGTATTTACATGGGAGGCTGAGGGAACCTATGCCATTTACAAAGTCATTTACTGCTGAGAGGATAAATAAATGGGAATGTGTTGTTGGTTTTCTCAAAGGAAATAGTCGATAAGGTGCAAGAAATGTGGAACATCCTCAGGCGACCAGTGAATGACAAGGCGTGTTGTTTAATTTAGTTGTATGATGTACTATCAAGTACAAGAAAGTACAGGAAATATTCAAAATACACATTTCATTTTTGCTGCCTTTTCAACATAAACAGTCTGATGACTACAGTATCTATTACTATTTTGAGCATGTGTTTATGCATGGAATACTTGTCGAGCCCATAGCTCTCCTAGGCCATCTATATCATGGTATTTAGGTGTTCTAGCAGGTATGGACCAGGTCTCTTTCCAGAAAGAGATTTTATCTCAATGAGACTTACCTGGCTCAGAACAGGGCAGCACGGCTCTTGAATGTACACATAAAGCTAACTCTAACATTAATAATATGCATGTCAATCTCTCCTGGTTCTAAGTGGAGGAGAGATTGACTTCATCACTACTTGTATTCATGAGAGGTATTGACATGTTGAATGCATCGGACACCCATGCATACCCCACAAGACATGCCACAAGAGGTCTCTTCACAGTCCCCAAGTCCACAACAGACTATGGGAGGTGCACAGTACTACATGGAACACAGACATAGGCACATGCATACACACACACGATAACATACGCACTATACACACACGTACACATGGATTTTGTATTGTAGATATGTGGTAGTGATGGAGTAGGGGCCTGAGGGAACACAGTGTGTTGTGAAATCGGTGAATGTATTGTAATGTTTTTCAAAATGTATGACTGCCTTAATTTAGCTGAGACCCCAGGAAGAGTAGCTGCTGCCTTAGCAGGAACTAATGGGGATCCATAATAAACCCCAGGAAGAATAGCTACTGCCTTGGCAGGAACTAATGGGGATCCATAATAAACCCCAGGAAGAATAGCTACTGCTTTGGCAGGAACTAATGGGGATCCATAATAAACCCCAGGAAGAATAGCTACTGCCTTGGCAGGAACTAATGGGGATCTACAATAAATATAAATACAAATACAAATAAATGAAGGTAAATAACGTTAAATAAAGATGTATTTATAATTGTTAGGCCGACTCTGAAATCTCAACCCCTCTCTGCAATTTGTCTTGATTACGTGGGGTCTCCATCTGCGAGTGTCTATCTCTTGTACATGTCTTTTTTCATTAGCTTTACAGTTAATTTACCTCTCCCTCCAACACTGGTACCGCTACATCCTTCCCAAGACATACAACTAAACATATAAAATGATTGGTTCCTTCTCTCTCTACCATTCCCCCATTCTCTCATTCTCTTTCAGGAATGTGAGAAAAGGAAAGAAATATAGTCAACCCCCCCCCCCCCTTTAGACCCTGTCTGCAATATACGTTCTGTAACAAGCCCTTTACCTCAACCCAATTCAAATTTCAACTGTGGCTCCCGCTCTGTACTGTAGGTATCAGGGAACACATATACATTAGGATTCAGTGTGGATGGTGTGGTGTGACCTGGCCTCTCTGGCTCTCCTCTCCAGTGTAGCGTAGAGACCGCTATCTCACACCTCAGCAACGCATAACTGGAGAGGCCTGGAGTCACTCTGAGAGAAGACAGGAGAGAGATGGAGAGAGAGATGGAGTGTGTGAGAAACGGAGAGAGCTTGTTGGAGGGTAAAGAGAGGTATATTGCGGGCATGATGGAGCGAGGGGACTGAATGAGAAAGAGCCAGAGAGAGGGATTGATAAGAGGGTTAAAAGGATAGTGAGAGTGTAGGTGTAGGGAGAGAGGTATGGAGAGCGCTAGCTAGCGGTGCAGCATTAGCAGGGAAAGCCTCTCCTCTGGCGGAGGATAAGAGATGGCTCTGGCCAGTGATGTGGAAGGGTTCTGATTGGCTGAGCCTGATCCCCCATGCCACATGCATGGCGAGCATTGAGCAGAACCACAGTACTGTGCTTATAGAGGAGTGTGGAGGAGAGTCTAGAGTTTAGACCTTAGTATACAGCACTGTGCTTCTGGAGGAGAGAATCTGCTGCTGGTGTTGCAGTGCTGCCCTGAGGACTAAACTGTAGTGCAGTGGTACTGTCACTCCTCCATAAGCACAGCTCAGTTTAGACCTCAGTGCAACACCAGATTAAGACCACTGTGAGAGACTACAGTTTAGACCTCAGTGCAACACCAGATTAAGACCACTGTGAGAGACTACAGTTTAGACCTCAGTGCAACACCAGATTAAGACCACTGTGAGAGACTACAGTTAAGACCTCAGTGCAACACCAGATTAAGACCACTGTGAGAGACTACAGTTTAGAACTCAGTGCAAAACCAGATTAAGACCACTGTGAGAGACTACAGTTTAGACCTCAGTGCAACACCAGATTAAGACCACTGTGAGAGACTACAGTTTAGACCTCAGTGCAACACCAGATTAAGACCCCTGTGAGAGACTACAGTTTAGACCTCAGTGTAACATCAGATTAAGACCACTGTGAGAGACTACAGTTTAGAACTCAGTGCAAAACCAGATTAAGACCCCTGTGAGAGACTACAGTTTAGACCTCAGTGCAACACCAGATTAAGACCACTGTGAGAGACTACAGTTTAGACCTCAGTGCAACACCAGATTAAGACCACTGTGAGAGACTACAGTTTAGACCTCAGTGCAACACCAGATTAAGACCACTGTGAGAGACTACAGTTTAGACCTCAGTGCAACACCAGATTAAGACCACTGTGAGAGACTACAGTTTAGACCTCAGTGCAACACCAGATTAAGACCACTGTGAGAGACTACAGTTTAGACCTCAGTGTAACATCAGACTAAGACCACTGTGAGAGACTACAGTTTAGACCTCAGTGCAACACCAGATTAAGACCCCTGTGAGAGACTACAGTTTAGACCTCAGTGCAGAGCTGTGCTGTGTGTGTGGTGTGGGCTGCCTGTCAGGTTAGTGATATGGACTGATATGTCTCTCCCCAGTCTGATACAACCAAATATGTATACTATCACCCCCTTTAAAGATAACCACGGCTTGCACATGCAGCTCACCAACTAAACTACTGTGAGGTAAAACCCACGCCTGATCCACATAGGCCCAGCTAGCTAATCGCCCGAGGAGTCAAAGATGTGTTTCTTACTGAGTTGACAGAGAGGTGAGGCAGGGAGTATCATTCGGCCCTTTTGAAGATCTGGTCCCTGTTCTGTAGTTGAGTCTTATCGTAGATCATCTCCCTGTGCATCTTCCTTCTTATCACATGTGATGTTGACAGGTGAATGTTGGAAGAGGACACTAGGTCGATTCAGCAACTTGGAAATGCTGCAGGGAGAAAGAACTTCCTGAGAAATATCGCGTGCTTGTGTGCGTGCGTGTTAGTTGTGATGTGGGTGGTTATAGCTTTCTCTGCCCTTTTGGCTGAGCTCCAAAAACATTTTTCTTCCACTCCGGCTTTCCAGAGCCTTCACCCTGAGATTAGGGAGAAAAAGGAGGTTATTGGGAACAATGTTCTGGGGATAAGGTCGGATAAACTAAGAAATGGGAATTCCAAGGGTGAGGGAATGAGTGTGTTTATAGATTTTCCCTGGAGCCCTGGAGTCATAAAGCCCACCACATACATCTATACACATTGTTTTTAGATATAAGCATTGACTTGTTTTTTATTTTAATTATAAAAAAAATATAAATACATGTTTTATTGTCACATACAGAAACGAGTCACGCCCCTTTACTTTTCCGACATTCTGTTGTGTTACAGCCTGAATTTAAAATGTATTAAATTGAGATTTTGTGTCACTGATCTACACACAATACCCCATAATGTCAAAGTGGAATTTTGTTTGCAGAACATTCACAAAAAATCAACAGCTGAAATATCTTGACTCAATAAGTATTCAACCCCTTTGTTATGGCAAGACTAAATAAGTTCAGGAGTGAAAATGTGTTTAATAAATCGCAAAATAAGTTGCATGGACTCATTCCCGTGTTAAAAAACATTGTGGTTACCCCCTCCTCTAGTTCTTTTTGAATTAATTCTCCATCTCTGTACCCCACACATGGAATTTTCTGTAAGGACCCTCAATCGAGGAGTGAATTTCAAGCACAGATTCAACCACCAGGGAGGTTTTTCAATGCCTCACAAAGAAGGGTACCGATTGGTAGGTGGGTAAAAATAAAATAAAAATGTACCTTGTTTTGGAGAAAATGGGGGTCTTATTAGCAATAACTGCAAAAAGTTACTGTGAAACCAAGGTAAATGGCAGTAACTGAACTTACTGCCTTTTAGCTTGGGTTCAACCTGCCCTTGGCTGCAGTTACTGCCTTTTACCTTGGTTTCATATCATTTCATTCTGACAGTGATGCAATCGAATCTGTATGACACTGATTGACAGCTACACACACATACATTGCTAATCTAGGGATACAACACCATGGCACAGCATTCCCAGGGGGAAATGATGGTTGAACTTGCTCTGAAACACCAACATCCAGACACTGGTAAGAACTAGCTAGCTAAGTAGATCTGAGATCAAAATTAATTATCTAGCTACCAAGCTAAGCTACCTAACTAGCTAGCGAGCATAGACTAACAATGCTACCTGCTCTCATAAGAGGAGATCTGCAATTGATACCAACTTCAATCTATTAGCCATATAATGAATTATATTCTGAAATTTCATCTGATGGTTTCTTTGAATCAGTACACCATACACACGATTTCTAGCCAGTGACAGCCACCTAGCTAAAACTGGCGCGCCCCTACCAAAATGTCAAAACCTACCTGGCTAGCATTAGCACGAAGCAATAGATTTGTGCTACATGCTCCCACAAGAGGCGATCAGCAGTTTATACTGGCTTCAATCTATTATACCTAGAATTAATATAATCCCTATAGTTGTATTCTGACATTCCATTGGTTATTTGAATCCGTAACGTTACACGACACACACACGATCTCTAGCAAGCTGACGGTCAGTTGGACGTGCACCCCATACTGAATTGTCAAAAGCCATGCACACTCGTTTTCCAGATGAGCACACACACAGCATTGCTACCTCATTAATAATATAGCTACTCACATGTTCAGGGTTTCTGGTTTTCTTTTATATTCCAGTATTGCGTGACTGTCCCGGTCAGGAAAGTTAAAATCCAAAATTGTATCCATCACCTTTGTTGGTGGCATACGTAATTATTAGAACAAGCTTTGACATGCCAAATGTGTGCTCAGTGTGTCTGCTTCAGTGCCATCATTACATGAATGTGGAAAAAACAGTTTTGCATGACTTCCACCAATCCATGTGGTCTAGATGATTAGTATCTATGCAGATCAAAGTTGCCATGTGAGGGTGTATTAGGACAGTACAACCACGTCATACTAGGTTTTATTCCTGTCAATGTCCATCCATGCAATTCCTTTGTATTTGTAAATGGAGATGAAAATGTAAGAGCCTTTTCGGGAGCAGGTATGAAATGAATAGATGAACTGAGTTATGACAGAGAACATTATTATGATCATGTTTGCACAAGATAAAATCAACATTGATTATATCCTATTTTATAGAATAACTGAAAAGGATTATGATCATATGTTTGCACACCACAAAATGTCAGTGTTAATTATCATCCATGACAGAAGAGAATCATTAGGATGCATGTCCCTGATTATTTGCTCTATTTATTTCAGTTGAGTTTGAGGGCCACATTCCAACAAAGATTCATGATCTACCCCCTTTAACTGAAGTCACAGTGTCAACATTATTTGAAGAAATAGAGAACCGGTGGGTGGTCTCTGACCCCTTAGACATCAGTCTATCAGATGAGACATCAATTGCCAAAGATGATGACGATGAAGATTATCATCCACCTCCCGAGTTGGATGTTTAGCACAAGTGGCAGCTGAGCCCGTGGACACAACTCCAGACAACCTATCAAACAAGAAATCCAAGATTCCACCAATGGGTAAGCCATGTGTTCCCAAATGCAAGAGGCAATGTACTCAGAATATTTCAGAGGGTAGGCAAAAGGAAATATGGGAACAGTATTGGGAGATGAAGTATAAGGAGAAGAGGACATGGATCTTCCACATGGTGGCACAGCAATCTAAGAAAATGATCACTGTTGGCGCTGACAGTCGACGCAGCAGGTCGTTTCTGTACCATCTTCCAAACCAGAGCAGTTCTGCACAACAGGTGTGCAAAGGGTTTTTTCTGACAACATTGGGCTACCACCCCAAAAATGACAGGCTGATTGTCACGATGATGGGCAAGTCAATCACCACCAAACTGATTCCACCAAAGGATCATAGGGGAAAGAAAGCTTTAGTGAGCAAATTGAACATGAATCCAATCATGCAACGCATTGAGTCCTTCCATCCCCAAATCAGCCACTACAGACGAGAGCATGCCCCACATCACCTCTACCTCCCTAGTGACGTCAATATTCGGTTCATGCATAATGACTACAAGGAGAAGAACAAAGATGCCAGCTGCAGTTACGAAATCCACCGCTAGGCGATAAAGGGAAGGAACATCAGCTTTGTGAAGCTTGGAGAGGAGGAGTGCGAGCTATGTTTGGTGGAGGGTCATCATCTGAAGATGGAGCACAGGGAGAATGAGGCCATGGAAACCCAAGCCTGCCAAGACAACAGCCATGCAGCACCTGAATTCACCATCACCAACCCTGACTGCATGCAATGTAGGAAATATGAGGAACATAAGAAGTCTGCAGGGCAGAGCAGAAGCCATTACCAGGCTGATGCACAGAAAGATTGGCCTGAGGACTGGTCTGTGAGGAGCGTTGATATGCAGAAAGTCATCATGCTCCCTCGCATGCCAGGTGTGAAAACAGCATTGTTCACAAGAAGAATCGTTGCCTATCACCAGACATTCGCCACCATTAGAAAGAAGTCTCAAAAGAAGAAGAATGCCATGAAGGAACAGCTGGTCGGAAGGCAGGGGGATTACTTTATCTTACGTAACAGCACTGGTCAGGGAGAGAGATGTAAATGCAGTGTATTGGGTGGATAACTTCACTTCTCAAAACAAAAACTGGTGCCTCCTAACATCACTGGTGGGTGTTGTCAAAGCTGACTCAACTTTGATGGAGGACATCACCCTTAAGTTCTTCGAGCCAGGACACACCTTCATGAGTGCAGACAGTTTCCACCATGGCGTGGAACAGGAAATTAAAGCTCGACCTGGAGGTGTGGTGTACGACTTCGGGGACTTCCTCAATGTGGTCGCCACTTCCAATGCAGGCAAGGTGGAGGTGGTCGAAATGAAAAAGGAAAACATCCTGGCATGGAAAGCTGGACATTCCATCGTCAAGTTGAAGAAGGCAGCAGTACCGAAGCTGGCAGAGATGGCTGAGATCCAGTTGAGGCGTGGATCCAGGAGCCTCTTCTACAAAGTCTCCCATGAAGAAAAGGGCTTCACAGAGCTTGACTTTATCATGAAGAAAGTCACACTAGAGACACCCTCGACACTACGTACACAGGATAGAGGAATAGAAGAGTCCAAGAAGATGGACATAATCACCAAGCTGTGTCCTCTGATGCCTGCAAATCGAAAGCAGTTCTGGAATGCCTTGGCTGTGAACAGCATTG
Source organism: Hucho hucho (assembly GCA_003317085.1). NCBI lineage: Eukaryota > Metazoa > Chordata > Actinopteri > Salmoniformes > Salmonidae > Hucho > Hucho hucho. The sequence continues at coordinate 271,381 of QNTS01001194.1, forward strand.
CTGAGGATATGGAAGAGCACTGAAGAAGTTTTACTTAAAAATGAAATGTTACTTAAAAATGAAATGTAACTATTCAGCATTTTATCAATTGTAGCTAAATGTCATTTGGGTCCTCTTATGAAGCTGTCAGTGTGCAAAGCTGTCATCAAGGCAAAGGGTTGCTATTTGAAGAATCTCAAATATAAAATATATTTTAATTTGTTTAACACTTTTTTGGTTACTACATGATTCCATATGTGTTATTTTATAGTTTTGATGTCTTCATTATTATTCTACAATGTATAAAATAGTAAAAATAAAGAAAAAACCTTGAATGAGTAGGGGTTCTAAAACTTTTGACCGGTAGTTATACATATATTTAATCCATTTCGGATTCAGGCTGTAACACAACAAAATGTGGAATAAGTCAAGGGGTATGAATACTTTCTGAAGTCACAGTGAAATTGGTGTTTTACAGGGTCAGCCATTCCAATACGGCACCCCTGGAGCATATTAGGGTTAAGTGCCTATCTCAAGGGCACATCAACAGATTTTTCACCTTGTCGGCTCAGGTATTCCAAACAGCAAACTTTCAGTTACTGGCCTAACACTCTAACTGTAAGGCTACTTCGCCTACCTGCCACCTCCCTCTATCTTTTAAAGGAGAGGGGCAATCCCACTCTTCACACAATTTTTGTTTATTGGATAGGACCGAGGGAGAGAGGAGAGATAGAGAAGAGAGTGTGCTGAAATAGTGTGGGCCGGATTCCAACCCATGCGTCTGGAGGCAGCGGTTTAGACCCCTAGACCTCTCTAGGCCACAGCATTGACTAGTTCAAATTACATGATATTATAAATGCATTATCAAACAGATCCATTAAATTAAGTGGGGTAATACAGACTGTATGAGTGCTCATCCCAGGAAAACAACTTATCATAAGACCGCTGTCTTCACACCAGGTCTCCACAAAGAACCATCCATCACTCAAACCAAAACACCAGAAAAAACCCTAAATAGCACTTCGATAACACTTTTTAATTTCATAACCGAACGAGGAAAAAGATAATCTCCTGGCTGTGTGTCTGCGGCTCTGCATGGCGGCATTTCGGTTTCCATAGTGACGGCGGGGAGGCTAATCCGCCAAGCTGAGTTGAGCGGCGAGCGGCGGGCTGAACGGCGAGCGCTGTGGCTGAAGTGCTCAGTGTTAGCAGCGCCTCCTAAAAGCCTCTCTCACAGCCTTTAGTCTTCATTACCTCCACATCCCCTTTTGATTGGTTGCGTTTATCCTGAGTACCCCCGGGTTTGGGAAAGCTACCAGAACACTTACTGGCTTCGCTCTCCTGTCGTCATGGCAACGTGGGCGCACAGAACAGAAGAATTCAGTTTGGCCTCAGAGGAGGGGGTATTTGATCCCTGTTTCTTTAACCCCTTGACTTCTGCTGATTCCTGAACAGGTTGACCTGGGTCTGTGTCAGTGTGGCTTAGCTGTCATTGTCCAGTAGTTGAATGGTGGTTCTTTAGAAATCATTCACACTTCTGGGTTTTGTAGGTTTAATGGTGATTTAAATGTGCTAAGGTAATTAGTAGTGCCAGCTGCTTTTCTTGTATTTCATTGGCTTGTGAATATTAATCCGTCAAATGAAGTTTTATTTTGTGTGTGTGCGTTGGTTTGGACAACTTTTTGGATAGAGTTTCAGTCTTTCAGATGTTTGGAATTGGAAAAGAAGTTGGGGGTCCTAAGACATAAGCCCCTCTACTTGTGCCAGTGTGCCATAAAGCACCCACAGAGGGCCCAAATTGCTTATTTGGCCCCGAACCAGACTCTGGGTTGAATGAGCACGACGAGGCAGGGAGGACGAGGCAGGACCCTGGACCACTTCCCATCATGCATTGCTCTAAGATGGAGTCCAGACTTAACACCCCATCGGTTTTGAAAGCCAGCATCTCTCAGGCCAAACTTTGTTTGTATTTTAATGGGGTAAAAAAGTGCAGTGAAGGGAGGAAAGATAGGGGGAGGAAAGATAGGGGAGGAAAGATAGGGGGAGGAAAGGGTGAGAAAGAGAGGGATGAGGTTGATTATTGTTTAGCCAGCCTCTTCCAGGCCAAACCAGGTGTTCATTTCTATTTGGACCATGTTATTTAGCCCCATGTACTGTAGTCTGACACACAGAGAAATTTCAAATAAACATATCCTCACATACACTGGACAGTATAGTTTTTATTTTATTTTTATTTTACCCTTATTTTACCATGCATAAATCATTTCATAGCTCATCAAAGACAGAAATGACTGAGAACACATTCTCATTTACAGAAACGATCTGGGGAATAGTTACAGGGGAGAGGAGGGGAGATGAATGAGACAATTGTAAGCTGGGGATGATTAGGTGATGGTATGAGGGCCAGATTGGGAATTTAGATAATAATAGTAAGCAGTAAACATGTAGCATGGTGGAAGGTGAATGTTTTGGCCCTGACTATATAGAGCTGAAGACAAAGTGTCAGAGAGTGTGTGGTGAACTGCTAGAGTAAGAGGGCACAGTGCTGAGGAAAAGCCTGGTGTCCTGCCAAGGTGCCTCTTTATCTCCAAGCAGCTGCTGCACGGAAGTGCATTGATTGCTGTTTTTTCATCAGGGTATCTCTCTCTCACTCTCTTTTTCTTTCTTTCTCTCTCTATGTGTCTTGAAGGCCTAACACATTCTCTTGCATGAATGTTTGTGCATGTGTGAAGCCTTTGAGCCATAGAGCAAAGAGAGATGGATCAAGCGCTACAGGCCATCATCGACCAACCTCATCCCCCTATCTTTCCTACTCCTATCTTTCCTCCCCCTATCTTTCCTCCCCCTATCTTTCCTCTTCCTATCTTTCCTCCCCCTATCTTCCCCCCCCCTATCTGTCCTCCTCCTATCTTTCCTCCTCCTATCTTTCCTCCTCCTATCTTTCCCCCCCTATCGTTCCTCCCTTCGCTGTACTGTATATTCCTATCTGCCCTCATTTCTGTCTTTGATGAGCTACGAAATGATTTATGCATGTCCATATGGAAATATAGTCCCTTGCATTAAACTCCAGCAGAGTGAACACATTGAGAGAAAAGGGCCTCATTCCTAAAGATGGATCCATAAGGGTGACGGAGGTCGCATCACGATGGAAAAGTACATCTCTCTCTCCCTGCTCTCTCCCCCCCCCGAGGTCACGCCATTAGGCAATTATCAGCTGTGTGGCTGCTACCCAAACATGTCAATCAGTCTGTCTGGTACATGCAGGAATATGTGTGCGTGGGTGTTAGAATCAGAACCATCTTTATTCGCCAAGTACATTTACATATACCGGGAATTTGATAAGGGTAATGGTGCTGCCACAGTAAACAGAATCACCAGGCAGAATATACACAATAAACTCAATACAGACAGAATATGCATAATAAGCTTAATACAGACAGAATATATCGACAAAGAATTTCTGAATCCACATGCACTATAAATAGTAATATGTCGGTGGATGAGGACAGAATTGCAGGACAAAACCAGCTGGCAATGTGTCCCTAATATTCATTAGCTCCTATCAAGTGTGTACATGTGTGTCTTTCACTTCCACATACGTGTGTGTGTCTTTGTGTGTGTGTGTGTGTTTAGTAGTTCTAATAGTTCCTTCCCCCAGTGCTTCTCCAACTCAGACAATAACCGGTTATTAATAGATGAGAGAGAGAGAGAGAGAGAGAGAGAGAGAGAGAGAGAGAGAGAATGACAGCCAAAAAGAGGGATAATTCCAGCCCAGCCACACCCACCGGATCTTAATTGCGTTGTAAAGGGAAATCAGCGGCTGCAGCGTGAGGGGACTGTCAAACCCCGGGATAAATCTGGCCCTGACAGACTTAATTGGTAGTTGTCTTGTATTTCCGTGTTATCATTAGCATCCCTAGACACCCCTCCACATGCGCGAGCGTACGTGCATACACACGCACACATACAAATACACACCAACACGTTCGCACACACACTGCAAGCACACACACGTACACGCACACCGCAAACGCATACACATGCATGCACGCACACACACATCCCTCTTCGATTGGTGAAAAGGTCATTAGATGTGTTTGCTGTAATAGCAGCCTTCCCCCTAGCACCCCAGTGTGTCCTAATGACAGATACAGCACTAATAGGACCCGACTGGTGCAGTTTGACATTATTATTTATCTACAGTTTCAGGATTCCAGGTTTTATGTTTTTGTGAGACATTTGCTTATAGTGGTGTATTTTGTCAGTCTCTATTATATTTTCTGCACAGTATTGATTGCCAGATTTGCCAAAAATGTATTTATTCATTATTCATTACGCTGCAGTTTTCCTATAATAATGACTGTCCTATAAACAAGTAGCCCCTACAGATGTCAGAGCGGGAGGCTGTATGTTGTAGAGCTCTAGCCCTCAACATACAGAAATGCAGAGAGCATCAACCATAGCAGCCCCAAACTTAGCCCCAGCCTCAACCCAAGCTGTACCCCAGCAGCGCCAGGTCTGGTGTTAGGAGTCAGCCACTCAGCCCCTCAGCCAATCAGCCCCAGCTGTACCCCAGCAGTGCCAGGCCTAGTGTTAGGAGTCAGCAACTCAGCCAATCAGCCCCAGCTTTACCCCAGCAGCACCAGGCCTGGTGTTAGGAGTCAGCCCCTAACAGGCCTGAATGAAGAACTTTATATTTTGATATTTTATATCTTGTGGAAAATAGTAGAACATTTACATAAATAATGTATGTAAACAATGAATGTGTAGATGGTTAAATATTATTAACAATCTTTACCGTGAAATGCTTGCTTACGATCCCTTCCTAACAATGCAGGAAAAAATAAATGTTATACACTAGAATGGAGCTATATACAGGGAGTACCAGTACCACATCAATGAGGAGCTATATACAGGGAGTACCAGTACCAGATCAATGTGGAGCTATATACAGGGAGTACCAGTACCAGATCAATGTGGAGCTATATACAGGGAGTACCAGTACCAGATCAATGTGGAGCTATATACAGGGAGTACCAGTACCAGATCAATGTGGAGCTATATACAGGGAGTACCAGTACCAGATCAATGTGGAGCTATATACAGGGAGTACCAGTACCAGATCAAGGTGGAGCTATATACAGGGAGTACCAGTACCAGATCAAGGAAGGCCACCAAAAACTCTGAGATTTCCATACCCAACTACAACATTTTCCGTCAAGATAGAACTGCCAAAGGGGGAGGAGTTGCAATCTACTGCAGAGATAGCTTTCAAAGTTCTGTCATACTTTCCAGGTCTATACCCAAACAGTACGAACTTATAATTTAAAAAATGTACCTCTCCAGAAATAAGTCTCTCACTGTTGCCGCCTGTTATAGACCCCCCTCAGCTCCCAGCTGTGCCCTGGACACCATATGTGAATTGATTGCCCTGGGATATGGGATATGCTTAACACCCTGGCAGTCCTACAATCTAAGCTAGATGCCCTCAATCTCACACAAATCATCAAGGAACCCACCAGGTACAACCCTAAATCCATAAACATGGGCACCCTCATAGATGTTATTCTGACCAACTTGCCCTCCAAATACACCTCCAGTGTTTTCAATCAGGATCTCAGTGATCAATGCCTCATTGCCTGCATCCGCTATGGGTGCGTGGTCATACGACCACCCCTCATCACTGGCCTTTCTAATCGACCTGGCCCGGGTATCCTGGAAGGATATTGACCTCATCCCGTCAGTAGAGGATGCCTGGTTGTTCTTTAAAAGTAATTTCCTCACCATCTTCCTCACCCTTTCAAAAAATGTAGAACTAAGAACAGATATAGCCCTTGGTTCACTCCAAACCTGACTACCCTTGACCAGCACAAAAACATCCTGTGGCGGACTGCAATAGCATCGAATAGTCCCCGTGATATGCAACTGTTCAGGTCAGTCAGGAACCAATACACGCAGTCAGTCAGGAAAGCAAAGGCTAGCTTTTTCAAACAGAAATTTGTATCCTGTAGCTCTAACTCCAAAAAGTTTTGGGACACTGTAAAGTCCATGGAGAACAAGAGCACCTCCTTCCAGCTGCCCACTGCACTGAGGCTAGGTAACACGGTCACCACCAATGAATCCATGATAATCTAAAATTTCAATAAGCATTTCTCTACGGCTGGCCATGCTTTCCTCCTGGCTACCCCAACCCCGGTGAACAGCTCGGCCCCCTCCGCAGGTACTTGCCTGAGCCTCCCCAGCTTCTCCTTCACCCAAATCCAGATAGCAGATGTTCGGAAAGAGCTGCAAAACCTGGACCCATACAAATCAGCTGGGCTTGACAATCTGGACCCTCTCTTTCTGAAACTATCCGCCGCCATTGTTGCAACCCCCATCACCAGTTTCTTTCGTATCGTCCGAGATCCCTAAAGATTGGAAAGCTGCCGCGGTCATCCCCCTCTTCAAAGCGGGTGACACTCTAGACCCAAACTGCTATAGACCTATATCTATCCTGCCCTGCCTTTCTAAAGTCTTCGAAAGCCAAGTTAATAAACAGATCACTGACCATTTAGAATCCCACCGGACCTTCTCCGCTGTGCAATCCGTTTTCCGAGCTGGTCATGGGTGCACCTCAGCCACGCTCAAGGTACTAAACGATATCATAACCGCCATCGATAAAAGACATTACTGTGCAGCCGTCTTCGAAAACCAAGGCTTTCGACTCTGTCAATCACCGTATTCTTATCGGCAGACTCAATAGCCTTGGTTTCTCAAATGACTGCCTCGTCTGGTTTACCAACTACTTTGCAGACAGAGTTCAGTGTGTCAAATCAGAGGGCCTGCTGTCCGGACCTCTGGCAGTCTCTATGGGGTACCACAGGGTTCAATTATCGGGCCGACTCTTTTCTCTGTATATATCAAATATGTCGCTCTTGCTGCGGGTGATTCCCTGATCCACCTCTGCGCGGACGACACCATTCTGTATACTTCGGGCCCTTCTTTGGACACTGTATTAACTTCTTAGGGAGCGGCAGCTGAGGTGTCGGTTTTGGAGAGTCTGGCGTGCCCAAAGTAAAAGACCTGCCACTCAGGCCCAGAAACTAGGATATGCACATAATTAGTACTATTGGATAGGAGACACTCTGAAGTTTCTAAGAGTGTTACAATATTGTCTGTGAGTATAACAGAACTGATATAGCAGGCGAAAACCCGAGGAATTTCTGTCCTGGAAAAAATGTTTTTGACACATTGCCTCATTTTGAACCCCTCCTTTTTGAAAACAGACATACAGTGGGGCAAAAAAGTATTTAGTCAGCCACCAATTGTGCAAGTTCTCTCACTTAAAAAGATGAGAGAGGCCTGTAATTTTCATCATAGGTACACTTCAACTATGACAGACAAAATGAGGAAAAAAATCCAGGAAATCACATTGTAGGATTTTTAATGAATTTATTTGCAAATTATGGTGGAAAATAAGTATTTGGTCA
>QNTS01001194.1:295672-325579 GCA_003317085.1 Hucho hucho
GGGGGGGGGGGGGAGTGGATTAGTCAGATATAGCCTCAGAGGAGGAGAGAAGGAGAGAGGGATGACATGATGAGAATCACCCCTGGCCATTTAACTCCTTTAATTAAATCCTGGATGGAGAGGCCAGAGAGAGGAGAGAGAGGGAGGGTGGCGGAGAGGAAGAAAGTGACAAGAAGAAAGATGAAAATGAGGAAAGGTAGGGGGAAGAAAGAGACTGATCGGAATAGAGAGAATAGGAGAGAAAAAAGAACCAGAGCGAGTGCTTGCCTCTCTTTGTGTGTGCATATGTACGTGTGTGTGTGTGTGTGTGTGTATCCGGTCTCCTGCTGTGATGAGGCAGACTAATGAGATAGCCCTTTGCCATGCTGGTCACACGGCCGTGCGGTGTGACAGGGATCTCTGCTCTCAGAGAAAGCAGGAGAAATTAGGTTTAGAGCAACCTGATCTCCATCTCACCCTGCACCCCTGCCACCCTGTCAGATAACATCCTGTGTTTGATGAAGTTGCCAACAAGCACTGATCTATGGTCAGTTTTTCCTTTCTTCTCCTGGTGGTTCAGGTTATGATTGCGGGTCCTAGATCTGTGGATAGCCTTCTTTATGAGATGGTTCGAGACAGGGGGAGAAGGAGAGCAGGAGAGTTGATTTGGGTTTAATATGATGAGGAGAGCCAGGAAGACGGTGAGAGAGGAAGATAAAAAAATAGGGAAGGAGAGAAAGAAGTGAAGATTTAGAGAGGAGAGAGGTGGACGTGTAAAACAGAGTTCTGTGAGAGGTTGACTGTACCGTTATGCAAGGCATTTCAAATAAAATGTTATTCTCTCATTGAGTTAAGAACCACTTTCCTGTCCACTCTGTCCAGCAAGCCTACACACTTCATCATACACACACACACACACACACACACTTCACCAGACACCCAGTCCCTTCCACCAGCTCTATACGCCACAGGTCTAATAGTGCTCGTGTTGTTATTGGCGTAGCAGAGAACACATTAGCCCTGACCCAGGAAAAGTAAACACAGACACCTGCTCATTAGAACTACCGTATTAAGGTTTTGTTTGAACCGAGCAGCACAAAGCTCACAGTAAGACACAATGTTCTGAATTAGCAAACAGAATAACGCACATCACTCCTTCACTCCTCCGTTCCCTCGCTCCACCCCTCCATCCCTCCATTCTTCAGCTCGCCTGTAGGAGGAGTGTATAAATAGACCCTCATTAGAGGCAGCTACACAGATGGGTGGAGGGGGGATGGATCGGAGTCAGAGTGTATGAAAACACACACACACACATTGGTCAATATAATTCAAATACATACAATCCTGAACATGAATTGAGTCATGCTAATGTGTTTGAAGCGATAACCTTCTTAGCTTCACAGGCCTTAGCCTTGTTCCCTCACGACTGCTCACTATCTCAGACATTGATAGTGTTTCACCAAATAAATCCAGTGTCCACGTACAGTAGGTCATCTGTAGATGACATAGATGTTTCTCCTGGTCTTATCAGCTTTTACAGTGTGTGGAGACATGGACAGGAGACGGGAGTAGAGGTCTGTCTGGAACTCAGGGAGCATAACTGTTATATGGACGGATGAAGTGTGATCAATAAACAAAGTAGGAAGACAGAAAAGGGGAGGGTGGGTAGAGGGAGGAAGACAGGGTAAGACCCATTCTATCTACTCCCCCACTCCAGTCCATCTCTACTCCTCTGCTCCTCTTCCACCCCACTAGGCCATAATAACCATGTCAGTGTCATCTGTAACATTACCCTCTTCTCCTCCTGACCTTACCTCCCTCCTTCTCTCCCTCCTTCGCCTCTTCTCCATTTATTCTACAACGACCCAGATGACACTTCGTACAATAAGCATCATCATCATCATCTCCAGCGGCTGGCAAATAACATGTTGGGAGGATTGTTCAGTGGGCCTCCAATCAGCCAGGCTGCGTTCTGGGTGTGTGCTGTGAATGTTCAGATGCCCTTTGTCTTGAATTGGATAAATATGGCACGGCCGCTAATGTGATTTGATGGTCGGAATGACAGTGTGGCTAGTCCCTCTCTTTTTCTCCCCTTGTCTTTCTCTCTCTCTCTCTCTCTCTCTCTCTCTCTCTCTCTCTCTCTCTCTCTCTCTCTCTCTCTCTCTCGCACTCTTTGTGAGATGGGTATTGAGCTGTTGTCCTTAGGCTGGCTTCGATCAAGCCTGCCATAGCAATGTTTACCTCGTCTTTTTGTTCACTAACTGTTACTTGCACACACAATGTCTCATTCTGAAAAATGAAAGCAGTAAAGCATGTAGTTTCACATCATCATCATCATCGACATAATCATCATCGACATCATCATCATCATCATCATCGACAATCATCCTTATCATCCTTATCATCATCATCATCATCATCAACATCTTTGTCATCATCATCATCATGGGCGGCAGGTAGCCTAGTGGTTAGCAGGTAGCCTAGCGGCAGGTAGCCTAGTGGAGAGTTGGGCCAGTAACCAAAAGGTTGCTGGATCGAATACCCGAGATGACAAGGTAAAAATCTGTCGTTCTGCCCCTGAGCAAGGCAGTTAACCCACTGTTGTGGGTGTCGAAGACATGGATGTCGATTTAAGGCAGCCCCCTGCACCTCTCTGATTCAGAGGGGTTGGGTTAAATGTGGAAGACACACAACTGACTAGGTATCCCCCTTTCCCATCATCATTATCACCACTCCCACCCTATTGTCTTCTGCCATTACAACACTGAGTTCGTCCTATATCCTTGCTACAGTATTATACCCAGTCCACACCAACCTCACTGAAACGACAGTAACTTTACAGTCAAACTGGCAGTTCAAATTATAGGCTGTTTCCTACTTAGGAATATGAAGTAACTCAACCACTAAACTCAGACCGCACCGCTAACAGACTGTACAAGCAGTTAACCCGACCACAGTGATACCATACACCAGTTATTACAGCAGTAGCCAGCAGGCAGCCACTGTGGGCTTGGTAGTAGCAACATTACAGTAGCTAAATAAATGTGGGAGGTTTGTGTGACTCCTAGAGGTACAACTCAAATTCTGCTCCACCTCAATAGAAATGCTTGGTGTGTGTATTTTAATACTGTCAAGTTGAGTACGGACATCGTGGGCTATTTTATTATGCAGATTTATTGTGGTTTTAGTGATTGTGTTGTATAACTGTTTGCAGTAAATGAGGATTACGTCATGTCTAGGGCCCTGAGTTTTTCATAGCAATGTGATCTGACTAGGAGAAACTCAGGGCCCTAAGTACAGGTTCATGATTGAAGTCAGAAGATGAGTGGTTTCTGTATCCTATCATATCTACCTCTTATGTTCCTGGCCTGATGTTGGTGTATATCAGCATAGAAGCACACTCCTTACCACAGCCTCCTCTGAAATGTATTAAGGAAGCCTGCATGATTGAATGAATCTCTTTCACACACTCATTTTCTCATTCGCTCTGATTGAATGTGTTTTATCTATTCACACGAGGCAGGGTGAGGAGAGAGGGAGACGGAGAGAGAGAGAGAGAGAGAGAGAGAGAGAGGGGAGGAGGAGGGAGGTGTAGGTGAGAGGTATTGTGGGAGGTGTCACGGTGAAAGGGCCTCTCTCTCTTTCACTCTTTCTCTCACTTCGTCTGTCTTTTGAACCATCTCATTAAACTCCTCTAAATGGATATAGTGACACTATCTCACCCCTGCCATCTCCGTGTCTTAGCCGTACCCCCTCACACACAAACACACCACACACACACACACAATATCTCTCCTCCACTGCTGGCCCCTGTCCCCAGCCCCATTCACTTGCTGCCATTCACTCCCTCGCAATAACAGCCACCTCCCACGGCCCTGACTGGGTGACTGCCACCTCCATAACCTAGACACTGTCAAGCCCTGATTCAAAAGGAATGTCCACGCACAGACACAGACCACATCTCTATAGCCTAGATATGGCTGGCATCTGTCCAAAGAGTTGGTCTTCTAGAGGATTCTGGTTTAACGGGGCTGGTTTTTAGATTGGGGAATGGGGGGAGGAGGGGGGGTGACGTATGTCATTAATTACCACCTCCTCTGATTATTCAATCTGTCTCTGATTGATTTAAAGGACATCAGCCAGACATGTATATTGTTTGTGTGCAGGTTTGGATGTGTGTGTGCGTGTGTGTGTGTGCGTGCGTGTGAAAAGGGGAATTCCACCGTAACAGAGTGACACTGATACTCAGATGTTTCAATTTAAAATGTATGTCAAACAAAAACCCATGATTACAAAGTTAAACAAACCTTACCAATGCTATGCACAAGGACTACTTTCAACATTTTCCACTGAGTGTTTTACAAAAACATATTTACTGGAAGAACATTGCAGATGCAAAGTTTGGTAACAGAATGACGGCACAAACAACCATCATTCGACATGCGGCAAGTAGTCTAGTGGTTAGATCATTGGGCTACTAACCTAGTCGAATCCCTGAATCCCTGTGCCCTTGAGCAAGGCACTTAACCCTATTTACACCAGGGTCGCCGTTGATGATGGCAGATCCTGGCCATGACCCCACTCTCCGAGGGTGTCTTGGGGAGAGTTGGGATATGCAAAAAAACATATTTCCAATTCACACATGCGTATTAATACACACATGTACATGTGAAACAGGACAAATAGAAGCACCCAGCTAATTATTACAACAAACCGTCATTCTGTTACCAAACTTTGCATCTGCACTGTAAATGTTTTTGCAAAATGTTCAGCGGAAATTGTTGAAAATAGTCCTTGTGCATAGAGTTGGTATGGCTTGTTTGACATACCGAGGAATTGCCCAAAAGTGAAGACAGGAAAGAGGTGAAAATAATGTAGCAGGAGATGAAGATAGAGATGTGTTTAAAGGGTGAGGGGGAGATGGAGAAGAAAGGGAAAAGAGTGGGAGAGATAATGAGAGGGTGATACAGAAGGAGAGAGAAAGAGAGAATAAGGAGATAGAGACGATTTCCTATTCCATCCAACGCACTGTGGCTCATTCATTATATTCCCCAGGCAATTACCGAGGCCACCTGCTTTGTCTCTCCTATCATTGTTTCCATCTCTAGCCCTCTCTCTCTCTCTCTCTCTCTCTCTCTCTCTCTTTCTCTCTCTCTGCGGTCTGTGCTGTGTGTCTGTGAAAACAGCAGCAGAGTATAGTGTCTATGATGTAGAGGCAGTTCTAATGAGCTCAGCCTTGCATTCAGCAGGATGCCAGTGGTCCGAGACGCCTCTCATCTCACACTGGTTCACTGGCTACGTTTAAACTTTTCATTCTTATTAAATAAATGCACACAAACCGAAAGACACTTAATGTGTCCCAATAGTTTTAGATTGTCTTCTCCTGTTTGTCTCTTATCTCCTTCCTGCCACCAATAGAAGAGGCCAAGGAGAGGAAGCCTCACAAGACTATTGGTACGCAGCCACACTACACCTCTTCCTAACCTCCACCCTAACCTCCTAACACCACCCCTATGACACACCAAATACCCTCTCCTGTTATCATGGTGAGGTGTACTGTATGTTGGAGGTGTTGCCAATGGGAGGTCAGAGGTCATGTCCCAGCAGCCCAGGGGGTCAGTGGGGGCTTGTGGGGGAGTGAGTAGGGTTTGTTCATGGACAAATGAGTGTGTCATTTGGACATAGTGGCACTCATATTATACCTCATTAAAGTCCTGTTGATGAACCGCTCCAAATTACAGCCTAGGACAGTGCATCTGCCAGTATGGACAATTACATCTAGAGGCACTAACACACATGCACCCCTCCTACTCTCTCTCTCGCTCTCTCTCTCTCTCTCTCTCTCGCTCTCTCTCTCTCTCTCTCTCTCTCTCTCTCTCTCTCTCTCGCTCTCTCTCTCTCTCTCTCTCTCTCTCTCTCTCTCTCTCTCGCTCTCTCTCTCTCTCTCGCTCTCTCTCTCTCTCTCTCTCTAAAAAGATAATATCTGTTGCTTTAATCTTCTGGTGTTTGTGATTTTATATATTGCACTCTTTCTGTTCTTCACTTGTTCTCTCTCTTTCTCTCTCTCTCCTTCACTCTTTCTGTTCTTCACTTGTTCTCTCTCTCTATCTCTCTCTCCTTCACTCTTGCCTCTCTCCACTCCTCCTGTTGTTTGTCCTCCCTTACTATTTCCACCACTGTGTGTTTGTTCTCCTAGGTTTTGACCTCATCATGAAAGATTCACGCATTCATAATAACACTCAGGAATGTCACTCACCTCCAATAAATGTTTGTGCTCACTGACTCCACTCCTGTGTACACAGCGCTGGCCATCCTTCAGCTCTGCTGCTAAGCACACACACAGTGCACACACATGTATTTATTTTCAGAACATGGGAAGGAATGACTCACCAGCTATCTGTTCTATCTTCTTTTCCATTATCACACTGTAGTAATGTGAGAAATACCCTGGTATTCACCGGCCATACAGATCCACAGCAAAGTGTAGACTGGATGATTGTCAATGATTCATTCAGACTGACCCTTAATTTGTTTGACCTTGATCATGTCATATTTAGGATTGTAATCATCTGTGTGTGGGTGTGTGCATGTGTGTGTGTGTCCGTGCCAGTGTGTGTGTTCCGCTCTCTCTCAGAGATAAGCCTGCCTCACACCCTGTGTGTATCTCTGGCCCCATAAAGCTGACATGATGGATGTCCCTCTACCCCAGACTGTGTCCCCATGCTCCAGGTCTTATCAACAGATCTCAAACCTATTGTTTTGACCCCACAAACGTTGGCTTTATATGGATCAGGCCTGGTACCAAGAGGGCTGTCAGGGCTTTAGTGACCTAGTGGTTGGTGCTATCGCCTGGTGTCCAGCTCACGCTTTGTGACTAGGCTGTGCTGGGTGGTTCACTTCCATCCTGTAAGAACCTGCTTATACATGGTTTCTACAAATGAAACATATAGAGACTGGCCATGAGACTGGCCTGGCTTATGCATGGTTCATACATTCAAGAGTGGGGCTACTTGTGTTCTCTTGGTGGGGATTCTACATGGAATCATTGTAGCTGCTTTCCCTGTCTGTTTTCAGGAGTTTACATTGAAATCAGGTATGTGTATTCTCACGCTTTCAGCATTGACATTAATTGATGGATTCAGAACCCAAGGGGGACTTGGAAACCACTAAAGCCCTCTAAGACTGGAGTTAGACACTTCTAATATGAGGTGTTGAGTTCACTGTTTCAGTAACTAAGACTGGAACGTTAGGAGGGCCAGTGGACATGTGCAGATTTTGGCTTTAGTTAAAGCACTGGGACATATACAGCTGCTCTGAAGGCCTTAGGGAGGGAGACCAACACTGAAGTATCAAGGCCTATCGTAGGCCAGAGGCTTGCAATGATCAAGGCCTTTCATTGGCTGGAAGCTTTATTGGATCAATGCCTGCCATTGGCCAGCGGCTCGGTTGGATCGAGCTCCTTTGATTGGCCTGTAGCTTACTGGCTTGCAATGATAAAAGACCACTGGTTTGCTCTAGGCTTGTTCAGAGCGAGCCCTGGTATTTTTATGTTTGCCTCTCACACAGAGACGTTGTGGTGTGAGGGGAGACAGTGTACCATGCTGTTTATATAACACCTCCTTTCTATAGATGTTATGGTATAACAGGAAGTGCTTGAATAACGGAGGCTCCTATTCTCTGCTCCCTAGCAGATAAAGAGTCCCTTTGGCAGGGTGGCGTTTGCCAAAACCCTTTACACCCTCTCTCTCTTGCTCCCTCTATCTCCTCACGCCAACCAGAATACACACCATAGGAATCCGTTTCCATGGTTACTGGCAACAGCTCAGCAACGGCTTTGGCAACGGCACACTCTTTTTTTTCTCCTTTTTTATTCCGCCATTTCTCTTTATTCTTCTTTCTCCAGTCCTGCTCTCTCCCACTTTCATTCTCTTTTATTTATCCTTTCTCTCGCTCTCTTTCTCTCACTCTCTTTCTCTCGCTCTCTTTCTCTCCCTCTCTCTCACTCCCTCTCTCTCACTCCCTCTCTTCTCTCTAAGGTGTTTTAGTGTGGTGTACATTTCAGGGGTTATTTTCCCCTTAGTCTCATTGGACTCATTAGTGTCCTATGCTGAGGCCCTGTCTGTGCTTAGCGCAGCAGAGCAGCAGAGCAGAGCACACACACCTGTGTGTAAGTGAGCATAGGAGCATGCAACTGTGCGTTTGTGGCATGTGTGTGTGTATGTGTGTGTGTGTGACATGTTCCTACAGGGCCTCTGGCAGCCAGTAATTATTGGACCTCCAGGCACATGATGTTTATGTTTGATTACAGTGATCAAGGGACGGGTTATGGAGACTGTCTGTGTGTGTGTGTGTGTGTGTGTGTGTGTGTGTGTGTGTGTGTGTGTGTGTGTGTGTGTGTGTGTGTGTGTGTGTGTGTGTGTGTGTGTGTGTGTGTGTGTGTGTGTGTGTGTGTGTGTGTGTGTGTCTGTGTGTGTCTGTGTGTGTGTGTCTGTGTGTCTTTGTGAGTGCATGCAAGACAGACAGAGAGAGAAATGCTAGAAAGACCAAAAATCTGAGAAAAGTCTGTGTTTGGTCTAACCATGGAAACTTTATGTGAAAGGATATCTGCCCTTGGCCTACTTTATAGCTAATGATTTTTGCTTGTAAAGTTAAAGCAGTGTTCATTTATGAGTTCATGTATGTGCATGCATGTTTCTTTCCATTGAGCTGTATTTACTATGTAGCTGAATTTCAGGAGGAAAGACCGCTCCATAACCCCCGCCCGGGCACACCTCTGCCCCCTTGGCCACCCAAGCCATCATCCCCCCCAAGCCCCTCGTAGGGATCGATCCTGAAAGACACTGACGTCCCGTCAAATTCTCCGGGGGATGCATGGTGTGCAATAATTTCCTCTCACTCGTCTGCAACGCCTCCGCCTGCCGCTTACTCCACGTCTGCTCCATCTACGCCGGGCCCCACAGCCGTGGGACCTGCCCCCGCAACCCCAACCTCTGCAACCTCTTCAAAGCTAACCAATCCTGAACGGACCGACCACCTTTCTACCCCATTAACATCCAAACCATGGCAGGCAAACTCTCGTCTCACCGCAACACCCCCTTTGTCTATTTCCTTCTCATCGGCCTCACCCACAGTTTATCCCCCGGTGTCATCACCCTGTCATCATCCTCCTTCACATGCCCCAACCTTCAGACTGCAATCACGGAACAGGAAGCAGTGGAAACCCTTCTTGCCAATCAGAGTGTCCTTCCACCTCAAAAAGCACAAAAAAATTATTTTGACACCCACTATCTCAGATTGTTTGGAACAAATTTCTGTTAGAAACAGATAAGATTAGCATTCCTGCAACATTATTTTGGTGAAATATAATTTGATCTCTGAGAAATTAAGCTAATTGATTATATCCAACTTGGCCATTTGAATTTATAGGATTCATATTATATTTAATAAATATAGTACCTAACATCTGATCTGGAAACTATTCAAATAAAGAGTCAGACATGAGGAATCCAAAGGAATGTTGAAAAGCCACACACGGACCCCTTACACCTCACGTTAATCCCACCCCGACAACGAGTACATACAGTGCCAGTCAAAGGTTTGGACACACCTATTCATAAATTTTTACTATTTTCTACATTGTAGAATAATAGTGAAGACATCAAAACTATTAAATAACACATATGGAATCATGTAGTAAACAAACAAGTATATTTTATTTTTAGATTCTTCAAAGTAGCTACCCTTTGCCTTGATGACAGCTTTGCACACTCTTAGCATTCTCTCAGCCAGCTTCACCTGGAATGCTTTTCCAACAGTCTTGAAGGAGTTCCCACATAGGCTGAGCACTTGTTGGCTACTTTTCCTTCACTCTGCGGTCCAACGCATCCAAAACTGTCACACCCTCAAATCAAAATCAAATCAAATCAAATTTGTCACATACACATGGTTAGCAGATGTTAATGCGAGTGCTTCTAGTTCCGGCCATGCAGTAGTATCTAACAAGTGATCTAACAATTTCACAACAACTACCTTATACACACAAGTGTAAAGGATTGAATACGAGTATGTACATATAAATATATGGATGAGCGATGGCCGAACGGCATAGGCAAGATGCAGTAGATGGTATAGAGTACAGCATATACATATGAGATGAGTAATGTAGGATATGTAAACATTATATAAAGTGGCATTGTTTAAAGTGGCTAGTGATACATTTATTACATCCAATTTTTTATTATTAAAGTGGCTAGAGATTTGAGTCAGTATGTTGGCAGCAGCCACTCAATGTTAGTGACGGCTGTTTAACAGTCTGATGGCCTTGAGATAGAAGCTGTTTTTCAGTCTCTCGGTCCCAGCTTTGATGCACCTGTACTGACCTCGCCTTCTGGATGATAGCGGGGTGAACAGGCAGTGGCTCGGGTGGTTGTTGTCCTTGATGCTCTTTTTGGCCTTCCTGTGACATCGGGTGGTGTAGGTGTCCTGGAGGGCAGGTAGTTTACCCCCGGTGATGCCTTTTGCAGACCTCACTACCCTCTGGAGAGCCTTACGGTTGTGGGCGGAGCAGTTGCCGTACCAGGCGGTGATACAGCTCGACAGGATGTTCTCAATTGTGCATCTGTAAAAGTTTGGGAGTGTTTTTGGTGACAAGCCAAATTTCTTCAGTCTCCTGAGGTTGAAGAGGAGCTGTTGCGCCTTCTTCACCACGCTGTCTGTGTGGGTGGACCATTTCAGTTTGTCCGTGTAAGCCGAGGAACTTATAACTTTCCACCTTTCCACCTGATCTGTTTTACCTGTCTTTGTGATTGTCTCCAACCCCCTCCAGGTGTCGCCCATCTTCCCCATGATCCCCTGTGTATTTATACCTGTGTTCTCTGTTTGTCTGTTGCCAGTTCGATTTGTTTTGTCAAGCCTACCAGCGTTTTTCACCTCTGTTCCTGTCTCTCGATTGTTCCTGTTTTCTAGTTTTCCTGGTTTTGACCTTTTCTGCCTGCCCTGACCCTGAGCCTGCCTGTCATCCTGTACTTTTGCCCCACCTATCTGGATTATTGACCTGTCTTTGCCTGTCCATGTTAGATAATTAAACTGTTGTTAATTCGACCTTGTCTGCATCTGGGTCTTACCTTGAAACGTGATACAAAAAGATCTCAATTGGGTTGAGGTCGGGTGATTGTGGAGGCCCGGTCATCTGATGAAGCAATCCATCACTCTCCTTCTTGGTCAAATAGCCCTTACACAGCTTGGAGGTGTGTTGGGTGGTTGTCCTGTTGAAAAACAAAATGATAGTCCCACTAAGTGCAAACCAGATGGGATGGCGTATCGCTACAGAATGCTGTGGTAGCCAAGCAAGTCTCTTCTTCTTATTGATGTCCTTTAGTAATGGTTTCTTTGCAGCAATTCGACCATGAAGGCCTGATTCACACAGTCTCCTCTGAACAGTTTATTTTTAGATGTGTCTGTTACTTGAACATTGTGAAGCATTTATTTGAGCTGCAATTTTTGAGGCTGGTAACTCTAATGAACTTATCCCCTGCAGCAGAGGTAACTCTGGGTCTTCCGTTCCTGTGGCGTTCTTTCACCAAATAGGGATATCTTCTGTATATCAACCCTACCTTGTCACAACACAACTAATTGGCTCAAATGCATTAAGAAGGAAATAAATTTAAAAAAATATACCTTTAACAAGGCACACCTGTTAATTGAAATGCATTCCGGGTGACTACCTCATGAATCTGTTTGAGAGAAGGCCAAGAGTGTGAAACGCTGTCATCAAGGCATTTTTTTTTTATTTAACCTTTATTTAACTAGGCAAGTCAGTTAAGAACAAATTCTTATTTACAATGACAGCCTAGGAACAGTGGGTGAACTGCCTTGTTCAGGGGCAGAACAACAGATTTTTACCTTGTCAGCTCTGGGATTCAATCTAGCAACCTTTCGGTTACTGGCCCAACGTGCTAACCAGTAGGCTAAGGGTCGCTACTTTGAAAAGTCTCAAATATATTTTGATTTGTTTAACACTTTTTTGTTACTACATGATTCCATATGTGTTATTTCATAATTTTGAATTCTTCACTATTATTCTACAATGTAGAAAATAGTAAAAATAAAGAATAATCCTTGAATGAGTAGGTTTGTCCAAACTTTTGACTGGTACTGTAGTATCAGTTCTCTGTGTATGACAAGTAGTTTGGAGTTGCAGCTTGGAGTATTGTTTCTTCATCCTATGTAATGTATTCCCAGTGAATTTGGTGCTGTTTTTTTTTCCTGATCAGAAAAATGTGTTATTGAAGTTGTTAGGTTTTTGTCCCATCCTACATCCTCATATTACCAGGTTTTGACCATTAGATGTTGCTGTTCCTGCTATTAGGTGAAAAAAGTTTGAAGACCCCCCCCCCCCAAGGGATAGTTAACCCAAATTACAAAATAACATTGGTTTCCTTATTGTCTATTGACAAGGTACGACAGTGGCACAAATCCTACGCAACTCAATGGCACCTACAGGTAATTGCCAAATTGGGCCATCACGAGACAGAATAGATTCAATGCATCTTGGCATAGATTTTACAATTGTCTGGAACTCTATTGGAGGGATGCAACACCATTCTTCCACGATAAATCCCATCATTTGGTGTTTTGTTGATGGTGTTGGAAAACGCTGTCTCAGGCGCCACTCCAGAATCGCCAATAAGGGTTCAATTGGGTTGAGATCTGGTGACTGAAGCGACAATGGCATGTGGTTTACATCGTTTTCATGCTCATCAAACCAGTGACCACTCGTGCCCTGTGGATGGGGCATTTTCATCCTATGGGGGCATAGCCATGGTAGCCAAAATATTGGCCTGCCCAGCATTTTTATACATGACCCTAAGCATAATGGGATGTTAATCGTATCGTACGTTTTTCCATTATTTTGACAGCTACCTGTATATTAGCATTTTCACAGTTTATGTTCAAATCATCCTAAAGAATAAAACAATTATTGTGTAACTCAATGATGTTACTTAAAGATGATTTGGATATGAAGCGCGAACATTCTAATATAGGTACCATTGACTTGCATTGGATTTCTTTCACAAATGCTAAAAAGTTTGAATTTGAAACAGTGGCCAAGTCAGCAAAACCAAAGCACGGGTAGCTGTCATACAGTACCTTGTCCATAGACTGCTTACAGAGTAAGGAAACCAATATGTCTAATTGTAATTTGGGTGAACTAACATCAGCTAATAGCAGAAACAGCACCATCACCAAATTCACTGAGAATACATTACACAGGATAAAGAAACAATACAGACAGCCAGGCCACTACACCACCACCAGCGTCACGCTCCCTCTTCACCAAGCTAGCTCGCATGACCCCTACATTCCATTTTTAATAGAATCTTTCAAACTATTATTTTGAAGCTGCAGTCTGTGGATGGAGGAGTGTGTCTATGTGTCCGTCTCCTCATCCCTGGTAGCAGTGACAGTGTGGATGGTGGTGAGGGGCTGTTTAGCCTGTGTTATGTATAAGGGCAGACATTGGTGGTGCATAATGTAATACATTCCCCTTGGATGGGACTTTATCTGTGGCTCAATAAAACATGAGGCCTCCGAGGGACATGAAATATTCAGAGGACACAGAAAGGATATAAGAGCCACCTCTCTCCCCACCGACAGTGGTACTGTTATACAACCAGGCTTTAGGGCGATGGCCTGAGAGGGACAGGGGAAAAGCCTGTCTGTTTTAATCAACTCTGTTACATGGCGTCTGTGTTATTGAAACATGGCGTCTGTGTGTGTACATGATTCCTCGTAGATGCTCTGGCCTTGAGGAGGGTAGAACACAAGGCAAAGCACACGTACCCAACATGGAAGAATATAAAGCAGGCTGTACCTGTATAATTTGCATATTGACAGTCAGGTGTTTCAGCTCCATAGTCTACCGAGGGAACCTGTGGTGTGTCTGTAGAATGGGTGATGCTACAAGCAGCAGTAAAGCAGTGAAACAGTAGATTGAGCGTGTGTATTTGTCTGTTCCCATCTCATCTGTGACAGGCCCTAAATGCTTTAAGATCGTGCCAGCGGCGGAGGGCTCTGTCAGAGCATTACCACCTGTCTCCAATTCTCTTTTGTCTCTCATATGAATGTAAAAACAAAGGGAGACATTCAGTGGGATGTTTTTACTGTTTTAACAGAGGACCCTGCTGGGAGAATGACTCCAGACATGTTCACGGCGCTTCACACTCTATCTCAGAGTTTGATGTGTGGGTGTGTGTTAAGCTCACCCAGGTTCCTGTGTGTGTGTGCGGTCGGGTGGACGTGTGGACTTGTGGGACGTGTGAGTCTCTGTGCGTGCATGTGTGTGTGTGTGTGTGTGTATGCGCGCTGGCTCTCAGTGTGTGTGTGTGTTCCTGTGTGTGTTAAGATCTGCCAGTCATAGCTGGGCTCAGTCTCTAATAGGGGCGCTGGTGAGGTCATCCAACATCTGCTGTCAAAACCAAATTGTCTTCAGTCAACAAAATTGGGGAACGAACCCTCCCTACACACACATTACACATGTATTACACTCACACACATTACACACACACACACACACACCCTCCACACCCACCCTCCATAATCTCCCAACCTCCATCAGTGTTTTCTCTCTAGCTCCCTGCTATCTAAACCCTTGTCCATCCCTCTCTCTAAGTGCATCTGTCACTTCATTCCAGGTCTTCATCTATTTTTCATGGAGGTAAATTGCCTGGTTCCTGTGTACCGTGAACTCTGTCTGCGTAATCCACAGAGATGACCTCTAATAACACCCTGCGCCATTCACCATCATCACGCGGCCCCTCCCTCTGCTCCTCACACTGGCACTCGCTCTCTTGCTCACTTCTTCCCTTTCCCTCTCTCGCTCCTTACTTTCCTCTCTAACCTTCGTCTCTCTTGCTCCCTCCACCTCTATCCCTGTTTCTCTGTGTGAGACCCATCTCTCCGTCTGTTGGGCTCTCATTCTCTCTCTTTTCTATCTCTTATCTTTCCTCCCTTTCCGTCGGTAATTCTGTGATTAGGCCGTACTCCATGGACAGATAAGAGGGTGAGAGTATCATTAATTTAGTCTTGCTTTGATATGAGGGAGACAATAAACACCTGCTTTGTCCTCCCTGGGCAGAATGATGTGTGTGTGCGTGCGTGCGTGCATGCGTGTGTGTGCGCGTGACAGCTGTGTGACGACGGATCAACAGAGATGGCAGTTCTAGCCGATTTCACTTCCTATAATTAGCTTTTAATTGACAGCCGTTAAAGATGACAATCCTCATCCATGATTAACTGTTGCACAGAAACCAAACCATTCTCTCACCCTTTATGACTTTGCCTCTCTCCATCTCTCTAACGCTCTCCAAACACACACACACATACACACGCACACACACACACACACACACACACACACACACACACACACACACACACACACACACACACACACACACACACACACACACACAAAGTCATAAATACACACACACCTCATTCAGCACTTAACCAGCTGTAATAGTTACATTCCCTTCTCCATCTCTCATTTGCTAGGGGGAATTGCCTCGGAATTGGCAGCAAATGAGAGAATTGTCCCAGAATGCATTTCTATAAATGCCCGCAAATAGACGGAGAAATGAAAACATGACCTGCTGAAATTTCACTCACGTTGGGTGAGGAAGCAAAACCATGACAGTATCCAATCAGCAGCATATTGGTTATTGGTACATCTCCATATGTAACATGAGCACCTATATTGAAAAAGTATTTACAGAAAATGCAACCAGACATCAGTTGGTCATTTCCAAACATGATGTGACCGGTACAGCATTATTGGCTGCACAATAGGCCTCAATAGTAAACAGTAGGTTAGAAAGACAGTTTTTCCAGTAACCTAATTGTGTAGGCTGTTAACAACAGTGTCATCCATGCACAGTAGAAGCGAATTGGAGAAAACGTTTTGAAACGGATCAGGCACTATATGAACAAGTCCAATAAGAACACTCATTTTAGGTAATGTTTCAAAACCTCTTCTGTTTGCTCCTTCTGAACACGATACTGTTAAACACATGAGTGGGTCTACAATACAGTTCCCCAGTCATCGTCACATCATCTCGTGGTCACTATCACTATCCCTTTTGATGATGTCACACTAGCCCACATCGTCTAGACTAGTGTGTGATGTATTTAGTGTGTCCCTATCTGTGTGTGTGTAGTGTGTGAAACAGGCCTTCCAGACGCTGTGCATTGTCTTCATGAAGGGGATTCATTCTGTGGGTCTTGTCTCCAGAGGAGCTTTGCTCCCCTAGGCACTCGTAGTGCAACGTTACACAGTACAATGTAGACTCATCATCATACTACTAGAGTAGTATCATCTAGAGTAGAGAAGCCCACATAGTGTGTCTACCTACAGTCTTCAGGTACACTTTTAGAAAGAAAATTGTTCCAAAATGGTTCTTCCACTGTCCCCATAGGATAACCCTTTTTGGTTCTGTGTAGAATTATTTTGGGTTCCATGTAGAGCCCTCTGTGGAAAGGGTTCTACATGGGACCCAAATGGTTTCTACCTGGAACCAAAAGGGTTCTACCTGAAACCAAAAAGGATTCTCCGAAGGGTTCTCTTATGGGGACAGCTGAAGAACCCTTTTAGGGAAAGGGGGAAAAGGGAAACCTACTGTAGTCAGGTACAACTGAATGCATTCAACTGAAAATCCACATTTAACCCAACCCCTCTGAATCAGAGAGGTGCGGGGGGAGGCTGCCTTAATCGACGTCATCGGCGCCCGGGGAGCAGTTGTTGGGGGTTAACTGCCTTGCTCAATGGCCGTTCTAGATAGCAGTTTCTTTCTAAGAGTGTATGGATTTCAGAGTGTGTGTTATCAGTCTGAGGCCAGTGATTATTTGTCATCCGTCCCATGTTTAATTATGGGCTGCTTTCTGAGGACAACAACGAACATGTGTGGGAGGAGTTTTTAATAATGACGAGGCCTATTTTGTCAATCATTAAGATTAGGAAATTAACCAATCCTTGCAAGATTAGGAAATTAACAAATCCTCCCAAGCACACACACATATGTTCACACACGTGGACACACGGATGATCTCTGAAGTGCTAAATGATAGTTCCTGGTGATTGTGCAAACCGTGGCTGTAGTTGTAGCGTTAGATATATACAATCTGGGCCTGCCTAACTCAGAGTAGAGAGGAAGAATACTAATGACTGTGATTGGTATAAAGACCCACAGATCAAACCTACCCAGCTATCAACTCTACTTCCCCTATTCCACTCCTCTCATTCCTCTCCTAGGATCTCTCTCCTTTCCCATACTCTCCTTCTTTCATTTGTCTCCTTTATCCTGCCCTCTCCTAGTTCCATTTCCGTTCCTCTCTTCCACTCTCTCTCTCTCTCCCCTACCAATCTTTCTCCTCTCCCCCTCTCCTCACCATGATGATGATGATGGAGGTCAGCTGACAGAGCCAGTATCACGGTGTCGAGGTGTGTGTGCGTTGTGTGTGCGTTCTGTGTCAGGTGTGCGGCGGATGATTCTAATCTCTCCAAGGGGTCTGTGTCGTGGTTGTCACGGCGATCGTGCCCGAGGCTGATTCTCACTGACAGCTGGTGTCAACATCACTATCCATCACACAGCTTTAATAGATCATATTCCACCCTTTATGTGTGTGTGTGTGTCTTACATTCCTGCATCAGGTCATACAGTTGAAGTCGGAAGTTTACATACACTTAGGTTGGAGTCATTAAAACTCGTTTTTCAACCACTTCACAAATTTCTTGTTAACAAGTCGGTTAGGACATCTACTTTGTGCATGACACAAGTAATTTTTCCAACAATTGTTTACAGACAGATTATTTAACTTATAATTCACTGTATCACAATTCCAGTGGGTCAGAAGTTTACATACACTAAGTTGACTGTGCCTTTAAACAGCTTGGATAGCTTCTGATAGGCTAATTGACATAATTTGAGTCAATTGGAGGTGTACCTGTGGCTGTGTTTCAAGTGAGTCAATTGGAGGTGTACCTGTGGCTGTGTTTCAAGGCCTACCTTCAAACTCAGTGCATCTTTGCTTGATATTATGGGAAAATCAAAAGAAATCAGCCAAAATTGTAGACCTCCACAAGTCTGGTTCATCCTTGGGAGCAATTTCCAAACGCCTGAAGGTACCAAGTTCATCTGTACAAACAATAGTACGCAAGTATAAACACCATGGGACCATGCAGCCGTTGGCTGATTTCTTTTGATTTTCCCATGATGTCAAGCAAAGAGGCACTGAGTTCGAAGGTAGGCCTTGAAATACAGCCACAGGTACCCCTCCAATTGACTCAAATTATGTAAATTAGCCTATCAGAAGCTTCTAAAGCCATGACATAATTTTCTGGAATTTTCCAAGCTGTTTAAAGGCACAGTCAACTTAGTGTATGTAAACTTCTGACCCACTGGAATTGTGATACAGTGAATTATAAGTTAAATAATCTGTCTTTAAACAATTGTTGGAAAAATTACTTGTGTCATGCACAAAGTAGATGTCCTAACCGACTTGCCAAAACTATAGTTTGTTAACAAGAAATTTGTGGAGTGGTTGAAAAACGAGTTTTAATGACTCCAACCTAAGTGTATGTAAACTTCCGACTTCAACTTTATTTGGCTAAGGTGTATGTAAACTTCTGACTTGAACTGTATATCCGTGTTTCCCGGCGGTTGAACCGCAAAAAAATCAGCTGGCAGGTTGAATGAAAACATTATTTCAGCCTGCGGGTCAGCTTGCAGTTCAGAACAATTATATTGTGAGTCAGAAAACTACAAACCCAAGAGCTTGTTAGCTTGCATTGTGTTGCAAATTCCATTCTGTGAGCGGTGAGGCAGCCACGCACCCAGTGGATGAGGGAACGGTTCATTATTCATGTGGTCCTGAAACGTATGTTTCAACCCCCCACGTGAGAATACGTTGACAAGTTTATTTTCCCTGGCTATTCTAGCTCACATGAAAATGGCTAATGTAACCGGATAAATAAAAAATAAAGGTTATGAAATACACAATCGTGAAATCCCCATTTTGGTTTCGAAGTCATTGTGGACAAGGACAAAAAGTGCAAGCAAGTATTTGTTTACAACAGGCTAATTCAATTTATTATCAGTTAATTATTATGTTAATTCAGGCTTTCGTTCATTTACACCATACGCAGGCCAAATCAAGTGTAAACCTTTCCGTCTGGTAAAAAGTTTGAGTATAGCCTGCTAAATAAAAGCATTTTTGCATATTCGATACTGGGAATTGTTTATTTAATTTTCAATTAAACTGTTTGATTATCAAACAATATTGAATGTACTGGCCTTGTTTTGTTATGTCGACTCTATAGCTAAGAAGGCTAATTAGAAGGCCCTTTTTTTCAGAGCGATTTGAGTTGTCAATGCGCCACATCTCATTGTGAAAATAAAAAGATATTGTTCTTAATTCATGGCATGGTTCCCTTTTATCCAAATGTTGAATAGACATTGTAGTGATATCTGATAGATATCTCTGTAATTGATTGCTTATGCGTGTCATCGTCATAACCGGATGTGACTAACCTAGCAATGAGGACTAGCAGATAGTAGCTCGGTGGACTGCATATTAATTGTCTGATTTAAGAGTTATTACACATAACTAAACTGGATAATTCACTGCCTGGTCTCCATCATGACAGACATGCAGACAAATTACTTCATGCAGGGAGGGGAATAATAGCCTACAACTCTTTACAGTGGGAAGAAAAAGTATGTGAACCCTTTAGAATTACCTGGATTTCTGCATAAATTGGTCCTAACATTTTATCTGATCTTCAAGTCACAACAATAGACACACATAGTGTGGTTAAACTAATAACACAGAAACAATTAACATTTTTAATGTCTTTATTTAACACACATTCACAGTGCAGGTTGGAAAACGTATGTGAACCCACCGGTGTAGGTGAGAATGGAAAGAGGAAGTGTTATAATTGTCAGGAGACAGGGCACTTCGCGAGGGAGTGCGCAGCCCCCTGCTATCATTGTGGGAGAAAGGGACACAATCATCGCAATTGCAAAAAGAAAGAATACAGCAAAGATGAATTTCTAATGGCAGTCCTAGAAGACAGAGCCACGGGAGGGAAAGACAGAGAGGGCAGGACTAGGTCAGTCAGAAAAGGGACGTCAGAGGAAGAGAGGAAGTATAACATATGATGTTATAATTGTCAGAACGATGGACATTTCGCTAGAGAGTGCGAGGCGCCATGTCAACATTGTGATATGAAGGGATATAATAACCGCGATTGCAAAAACAAACCGAAGGGAAGGGGGAATAAAAAGGAAAAGAGAGAGAGGCGCCCAAAACCTGACTCAGGGGAGGAAGAGGAGTCCTGACTAGGTTCGGGACAGACAGGAGAGGAGAATGAGCTAAATACTGGATGTAAGGTATTTGGGTTAGCTCAAATATAACTAAGTCCTTCAGTATTATATTTAGTAATGGTTAACAGAAATAATCTACAGTATAATAGCTATCAAATGTGCTGATTGGAAATTGGTCTATTAACGATAAAAGAGTATTTGTACATGATTATGACAGTGAGAGACCAACCATATAATACTGTGTGTGTGTGTGATGTGAATGGGTAGGAATGTCTAACTGGGGCATGGAAGGGTCTGGACATTTCTGTTTGATTTTAACATATGGTTTAACACACACCCCCAAGTACACACAGACAATCAATGCGATTGAAGAGGTCTCACTGAAGTGTGGGATTTAATTTGTATAGAAATGTTTTGAAAAGCCCTGAATAGTTGAACAATTCCTGGTGAACACTGATCAACTTCACTACGAATTGGAAAAAAAAACAGGGGGATTTCATTTTAACAATTGTGAGAAACACCGTTTTCTATCCAAATTGTACTATTACTATAGGAGATTATTATTATCTCCTTAGGAAATTATATGGATCGTTTTTGGGAATTAGAGCCTTGTTCAGTCTGCATATAGAAAGCAGAGAAAGTACCCTGCTATAGGTGATTAGGCTTGGGCAACCAATATGATTAAGTAGTAAAAGTCAGACAGAGAAAGGCTCCCCCGCCTTATGAGTAGAAAGAGGAGGGGGGAGGCCAGGAGGAGTAGAGAGAGAGTTTTGGGCTGAACACACGTGAGCTAGAACGTGCAGTTAGACAAGGGAACAGAATTGCTTGACAGTAAGGCAGTACCTAGAAAGATTAAAGGATGTCTTTTAATGCTAATAGTGGGACACCAGAGGCCCAGTGGGTGATCTAAATACCCCCTACCACCAGCAATTGAATATAGCATTCCTTGCCAGATTACGTCCCGAAATCAGTAGGGAAGCGAAAAAGACACTGGTGGGATGGGGTATGGCGACATTGGCTGAGGTTAAGAGCTATGCAGTACATTATGAACAGCATAGTAAGGCAGATAAACGAAGGAAGGAGAATAGAATTTATGAATTTCTCATAGCAGTCCTGGAAGACAGGGCCACAGGAAAGGGAGGAAGGCCAGAACACCAAGAGCCTTCTGGTGATAGAGAGGGAGTGAAGTGTTACGACTGTAAGGAGATAGGAGTTGTACAGCTCTTTGTGAGCATTGCGGTGAGAAGGGACACAACCATCAGGATTGTTCTAAGGCAGTAGGGAGTAGAGGGGTGAAAAGGGTAGGCGCCCATCGCCAGACAGTGTAGATGAGGAGGACAAGATAGATACTGAATGTGAGGTATTTGAGTTAGCTACAGTAGATTTGCCCTTAGCACAGGAACAGAAACCATTTTTAACATTGTTCTGACTCAGGAGGCTTCAAGGGGGGAAGCAATGGTACTGGTGCTAATTTCCAAGTTGTGTCCCGTTAACCTACTGGGAAGGGATGTGATGACACTTTTGAATATAGCTGTACCACCCACTGAAAGGGGCATGAAGACCCACATAGTTAAGAACTACATGGTCATCTGTGGGGACAGCGAACCTTGTTGCTGGTATAGTCAGGACTTAGTCAGAACGGTGGGAGAGTATGGGTTACTGGATATCAAAGGGAAAGAAGATTAATGACTGGGTATCCGTGGAGGGAGGGGTTGAGCTCAGCCCATCCGCAGGCAGATACCGTAGGAAGTTTGTTTGGCATTCCCTAGATATGACCGTTCGTTTACTCAGACTGTGGACTGTAGGGAGGGGGTCATGACGTCAGCTTTGACCTAGAAACGGGGGGGGAGAATAAGCCAGTGGCTTATCACTCCTCTCGTTTGGATATGATTATATTGTTAGACATGCCAAATTACTGATAACTCTCTACACGATGAGACTTGTGGAGGTGGGAATAAGATTATCGATGACTGCTCTCAGGTGTTCTAACACATTGACTCTTTCAACACAACGTATCCGGACTAAACTGTCTAACCAGAAATGGTCTACCTTTCTTTAATGATACAAATATCTATCCACTTCAAGGTAGAACTCAAGGTAGATGGTTCAAGGTAAATGGTTTGAATGCAACTGGGTATGATGTTGCTACTCTTCCTAAAAACTTAGAGGCTGAATCACGACCTAGTCACTATTCTGTGCAGCAGGCAGAAATTGATTTATTTCTTAACATTGTTAGATATGGTAGTGTTTTGATACAGGGGCAGAGCCTTGTATCAACAGGAGGGATATGGTAGAGATGATTGTTAGATATTAGAGATGATTGTTAGATATGGTAGAGATTGTTAGACAACACAAATTACTTTAAATTAAAAAAATTGTTGGAAGGATTTTATAGAGCTCACCAGGAGTGAAGGAAAGAAACAGTGTTTAATTATTATTATATTATAGAACGCATGAATTCTATGATTAAAAGTAGGTTAAGATAGACATGCCTGAGAACAGGATAAAATTGGGTAAAATGTCTACCAATAGTATTAATGACTATTCGGATAACCCCAGACAAGGAGGGATTATCTCCATTTGAGAAAGTATTTGGTAGACCTTTTTAGAATGAGAGTTAGGAAGACACAGTAGCAGATCACATGAGAAGTTGTTTGCTAACCACATCCATATGTCAGAGATTTTATGCCCAACAGAAGAACTACAGAAGGAGGTGAGCCATACGATCCAGCCAGGTGACTGGGTGTGGGTCCAGTCTCTGAAGAAAAAGGACTGGAAGTAGCCCCGTTGGGAAGGTCCTTACCAGGTTATGTTGGTCACAGCCTTTGCCATTAGAATATCAGAAAGAGCAACCCGGGTCCACGTTACCTACTGCAAAAACATGCAGAGTTAGAGAGCAGAACTGGACCGATAGGGTCTGGGGGTCGCTTCTGTTAACGAAGATTTCCTACCCCGACCTATCATCACTGTAGTGTGTTCCCTAGAGGTGTGAGTATGGGGTGGTACCTAGCAGACTGGCTAAGGGCAGGAGAGGGTTGGCGGTTTTTGGGAATATGGGGGACCTTGAGCTGCATCATAGTTTTGATTATCTTTTTTATACATCCTGATTCACCACCTCCGGTACAAATTATATGATGTCACTGACAGGTTTAAGAAGTAAAACACAAGTTATATAATACCCAACCCCTCATGAATAAGAAGGATATAAAAAAGGAGTCCAAATAGGTGATGATGTGAGAATTAAGGTAAATATTAAACATTTCCCTAATATGGGTGCATAATAAATTATATAAGATTATGCAAGACTTTGTGATACCTTTATATTTCTGTTTGGGACCCACTTCATCTTGTTCCTGGCCTAGGTATTTAAACATACTTGGGGACCGGGGTATGTGAACGGAAAGGGATCCCGATGGGATTTTAAACAAAGTTTGGATATTAATGACTGTAGAGTAGATGTAGTAGTAACCCTCCAAGAGTCACAGAAATAGACACGGAATGAAAGTATTGGGCTTACGCTGATGATTATGGACACGATTTTTCCTGTTCATTAATCCAGTTGGTAGAGACCAAATTCACGAAAGACCCAGGTCTTGTAGTGGATCTCAATAGATGTAAGTCTGTTGTTAATGTGACTGATTTGGGTTCAGAAGTATAGGAGAAAATTCTCAACATCACAGCTCCTATAACTGATGTGTGGTGGGCTGGTACCAATAAAGGAGGCCTAAGACAGGCATTACCTAAAGAGTGGAGGGGCACTTGTTCCGGTATTATTGGTCCAACCAGTTAGGATTAGACATCAGAGGCCAGTTCTGGATGGGATAACTAGAAAAAGAAGAAATCTTGGTTCTAATGAAGGCAGTTCTATTTGGATGGATGCCATAGGCATCGCCAGATAAGTTCCAGACGAATACAAAGCTATGAATCAGATTGGGGATGGTTTTATCACTACGTTCTTCTGGTGGGGAACGATAACAAAAAATGTTGATTGGATCAATTATATGTATTATAAAAAACAAGGATTTGTGAATAAGACTAGAGATGCAGTGATGGGAATCTCTGAACAATTATCCGCCACCTCCCTCATGACCTGGCAAAATAGGTTGGCTCTAGATATGTTATTGGCTGAAAGGGTGGCGTCTGCAGAATGGTGGGGGAATAATGTGCTGTACCTTCATCCCAAATAACACAGCTCCAGACGGATCAGTGACCAAGGCCATGGCTGGTTTAACCACATTAGCTCACGAATTAGCGGAGAACTCTGGGGTAGATACTTCTCTGACGAGTTGGTTTGACAATATGTTTGGACAATGGAAAAATGTCATGATCACTGTGTTGTGGGCAACTTTCACCTGTATGACTGTGTTGGTGTTGTGTGGGTGCTGTTTGATTCCATGTATGAGAGGTTTAATTTCCTGGAGAAATCAATGACACAACAGATGGTGAGATACGGACCGATTCCGAGCCCTGACCAGTGGATATGCCTCCTGACCTAGTAGATGGCTCCGGTTCCTTTGCTTATGAGGAGCCCATGTTTGATTAAACTATTTTTAATGTTTAGTAATGTTGTCTATTTGATAAAGGTTATAACGAAAATCCTAACTAGAAGAGTTATGATTGGATATAGGCCTAGAACAGTAATCGATGAGGATGAGATGTAAATACAGATATTGGTTTTGTGTAGTTGATTTTGGGTGTAGTTGATAATTCTGATTGGAATGTATGTGTGATTTATATAATATTTAGTCAAAGGGTGGATTGTTATGAATGAATTCATATGATTTATATGTTTAATGATGACTAAATTAATTATACTTTTAAGGTAATGAGATATACTGTTAGTTATGGTTTTTTACCCTGTCTCTGTATAAACAACCTGAATGTGTGTGTGTAGGAAAGTAGGAACTGATAACAGGAACAGCTTGTGACAGACAACTTGTGACCACTGTGAAACTAAGAACAGGAACTTCTTGTGAGAACAACTAGATAAGAAAGGCCTCCCTGTCCTCAGGAGGGGAGGAACGGCTATGAGCTGTCCAGATTGACTTATGTTGTAAAGTTGTGTTATGCCGATGAATGTGTACTGTGGGAAAGTATTATTTCCTAGAGAGGATGGGGCATTTGTATATTGGTGTTCAGCTTAAAGCTTATACAGTATAAAAAGACTGTTCACATTTTGTTGGCAGAGCTCTCCTGAATAAACATTTTTGACATTTGACTATTGTAGACTGGGCATTCGGTCTGTCTTATTTCAACCAGTATCTTACAAATTCTGGGTTACAGACGGAGTTGTTTAATTGAAGTTCAGTTTATGAACATTGAGTACAAAATTTCCATAACACTATTACTCCAAACACTTTTAAACAGTAGGTCAGACTCCTGAGTCAATGTATTTGGAGAGGAAGAAAAGCCAGTGTCAAACATAAAACAATCAAACAATGTAAACAAGCTGGGGGACTAGCACTAACAAACCTAATGAATTATTACATAGCCGCCCAACTAAAATGTATTATTGTATGGATGAACCCGACATCAACAGCTAAATGGAGACAGATGGAAATCTAACAAATGGAAAAATCAGTACAACTATATTTATGAAGACAATCAATGCACAAACTAGGAAGATAGAAAATACCTGTATAAATAACACTATAAAGGTCTATACAAAGATCACCAAACCACAATGCATCCAAACAGACCTGATCTACCTGCGAGAAATTGTAGTGGACGGTGACTTTAAAACATGTATGATTGATGATACATTTAATTCATGGGCTGAAAAAGGACTGACCAGGTATTATTAGATGTTAACGGGGGATATGTACAAAAAAGTACAACCTCCAGGACTCTCACTTTTATAGTTATTTACAAGTAAGAAGCCATCAGAGGGACCTAATAAAACGCTTTGTGATATACATCCTTTAATTAGATGTATAGCAAAGACATAAATCAAGGTAATTGCCAAGAATGTGCTGGGGCACATATACAGAAATATCGGAGAAGAAACAAAAGATGAGAGTATTATAGTGGTAACCAATTGGGAAGACGAGCTGCAAATTGCAATAACCCAAGAGGACTGGGAGGACATATCTAGAAACGTCCAAGACAACCAACTCTCTACTCTGGAGGGAATACTCTTGGAAAATTCAGTCAAGATTTTGACTAAATCCTATAATACAATCAAAATACAACCGTGACATCACACCAAGTTGCTGAGCTCATGCCCAGTCCTTAATCATTTCTTGACCAAAGTATACAAAGTATTGGATGATATGTTCGAATGATCACTTTCTCTAAATCCAGAACACATACTCCTGGGGAGAACCCCTCATGCACTGGTCCTCCACTCTGATAAGTACCTCTTCAGAATTCTGAGAATAAAAGCATAAGTGCTAACAAGAAACGGACGTAGACCACTGGCACCACAAATAAGCAATTGTAAATAAACAATTCATGAAATCTACAGTATGGAAATGATATCTCATTGAATAAGAAATCAAATGAGTCTATTTGAGATAAAATACAAAATTAAAATAAACTGACATTATAGTATTACGTATTTATAGGCCCTAACAGGAGATAAAATTGACATGTTTTTAGCAGATGGGTGTGGGTGGAAATGTGTGTGTGTGTGTGTGTGTGTTTGTGTGTGTGTGTGTGTGTGTGTGTGTGTGCGCGTGCGTGCGTGCGTGCATGTGTGTGAGCAGCCTGCATATCCCACTTGCCTGCATAGTACTCTATGAATTGATGGGCCATGCAAAGTCTCACATAAACACTGCAAACTTGATTTGGGCAAATGTGCTGAAATAAAACAACTTTTGAGTCAGTTCCAGACCAGTATCTATCCATGTCATTGTAAAGTGATCATTACAT
The DNA here is from genome assembly GCA_003317085.1 of Hucho hucho. Classification (NCBI taxonomy): domain Eukaryota; kingdom Metazoa; phylum Chordata; class Actinopteri; order Salmoniformes; family Salmonidae; genus Hucho; species Hucho hucho. Next base: position 322,909 of record QNTS01001194.1, read on the forward strand.
GGTTGTCTGTCTGTAAACAGCTTGCAGCCCATTGTACTTACAGCATCCCTACTCCAGTTCTATACTCATCAAACTAAAGGTTTGAATGGTGGCCAAGGAGTGATTATCAAAGAGAAAATAGAATGAGACTCACAGAGTGGCTCTCTGCATCGCCACAGACTGACTGACACATCTGAAACACTACATTTCTATGGCGGTAGATTCGTGTTTAATGAGCGTTATAGAGTTTGTCAGCTTGTAGAATTATCTATCATCCTCCGCCAGGGCCATACGGCACACTGTTTAGAGGAGAAGAGAGAGAGAAGGAGGGAGAAAGAGGCAAAGAGAGAGGAGAGGGAAGGGGGACAGAGATGGAGGGAGAGAAAGATGGGGAGGGAGAGCGGGGGGAGAGAGAAAAGGGAGAGAGAGAGAGATGGAGGAAAGTAGGGAGAAACAGATTGACACACAGAGGGATAGAGAAACCATATGGGGATGCATAGTATTCGTTTTTTTTGTCAAAGTGACTCGTTGTTTTTATGGCTCCTGACAGGAGTAAACAGCTGGTGTGTGAACTACAGTCTGCGCCTTTATCTGCGTGTGTGTGTGTGTGTGTGTGTGTGTGGACTTGGCAAACTCTGAATGCATTCCACCGCACTGCTTATCAGCTGAGCTGCCATAGCAGTGTGTAAGAGGTAATGTTACCCATTCTCCATCCAGGAAATAGATCGGGAGCAGGTCATTTACAGTCTGTAGCCTATACATGGCACAATTTGAGTTGTGTGGTGCTGTGGTCTTTCCTATTTATCCACTTATTGTTGAGGTGTTGGGATGGGGAGGGAACGGCTGGAGCTTGCTGGCCTAATCTGTGAATAGTTTGGTAGACTAGCCCAAACCTCATCCACAACCACCATCAAAATGCTAAACTGGCCCCAGCCTAATCCCAGCATCAATCAAAACCTATATCCTACTTTATCTAATCTAACCTCAGTCCCATCCATCCTCATTGGTTTCAACAAGAATGGATGGAAGTCCCCCACAGTGATATACTGTGTCTCCATTGGTGCTGCTGAGGCAGTACATAGACTCTAGGCAGATATCATTATGATTGGTTATCCAGATCAAATGTGATGTGCTGCTGAGAGTATTTTATTCTCTGTCAGTCTGTCATAGTTTGAGTGACATACGTGGGTGGGATGGGGTCCTTTTGCTACCTAACCCCCACCCCACAATCTCTCCCCCTCTTTATCCCTCTCTCTCTAAGGACAGATGCGTGGGAACAACAGCTTATCATCAGTACCATTCCAGCAGAAAGAACAGAGATGCATACGGCTGTTCTTTATTCATAGTTCATGAGAGAGGTGTACGCTGAGGTAATATCCCTGAGGTTAGGAGACAGGGAGCTCTCTCTCTCTCATTTGCACACACACACACACACACGTGTGTGTGAGAACACCATTCTTCTCCCTCCTCCCTGTGAGAAGAGACATCACTACAATGAAGAAATTGCTCATCCCCAAAAATGAGACGTCTATTCAGATTTACTGTGTGAGAGTCAAGTAGAACATCTCATAAGTAGACATCTGTTGGCGGTATGTCATCTTCAGATAGGAATGCTATCAATCTACTCCCTATTCACAAACCATGTTTCCACACAATATCCTCTTCATCAATGGGCTTTATTAGATATATGATACCAAGAGAATGGGCCTCTACATCACATTCAGTCTCTATTCAGTTTGTATAGTCAATGAGAAACAGCCTCTTATGAAACTAAACAACCACTCAACACAAGTATAAGTAGGATTGCAAAGCTACCGGTAATTTAACAAAGTTACCGTAATCTTCAGTAATTTTGGTAATTAATAGAAAATCAAAGGCAATCTATCATAACTTGGGTAATTTATACTTATAGTATTAATGTATTATATCCGTGGCCATATTGTCTATGAGTTTCTAGTAGATAGACCATATGGTTCAAGAGAAATGTCCTAATTAATAACAAAAGCATCTAATCAACAATTGCATTATTTTGTATTAACTCTGCAACTCTTCCAACTATTGACTGTGTAAATAAATATATGAAGGATATTTAATGCTGAAACTCTCATATTAAACAACAATGGTGTTCACGAAGTTGAAAGTTTATATTAGGATAATGTTTTACAGATTTGTCCATTTTTATCTTGATTTTTTATTATTTCATATATTTAACATGTGGCCAGAGATGATCACAGTATGTGAGATAATCTGAAGTACTCAAAAGGGCCACTAGATGTCTTTTGATCGTTACATAAAATCCTAGAAGGATACAAAAATTCTGTCAGTTTTCTGGTAAACTTAGAAAGTTTCCAGTAAAATACCGTGCCTTCAACTCAAGATCTGATAACTCTTCAGTCCTTGGGGTCTGATCTATCACCACCACAATTATCTTGCTGCTCCACTATAACTAAGCACCACTATTATCTAGCTGCTCCACTATACCTCACCACCACAATTATCTAGCTGCTCCACTATAGCTAACCACCACTATTATCTAGCTGCTCCACTATAACTAAGCACCACTATTATCTAGCTGCTCCACTATAGCTCACCACCACAATATTATCTAGCTGCTCCACTATAACTAACCACCACTATTATCTAACTGCTCCACTATAGCTAACCACCACTATTATCTAGCTGCTCCACTATA